>CAEGAF010110172.1:0-31439 GCA_903067075.1 Micropoecilia bifurca | reverse complement strand
TGAACAGCTCAGGTCAGATTCTTTTAGAATGTGACTCATATCCGATACGTATCGATTCAAATGCGACCATAACATCCGAACTGAACGTCACTGATTCTCAACAAATCTCACTATTCTGTGTCCTGATAAGGGAAGAAAAATAACAACCATGACGACTATATGAGGATTAAGTTGTTAATATGTTGCTCCAGTTGGACAACAACTTCAAATGTGTAGCTAAGCTCCACCGTTAGCCTCCATGTTTACTTCCGCAAACACTGAGCTCTTCTTTTTTTTATGGCGGTTGGCAGAACGCTGACGCTATGGCGCCCTCTACTGCGCATGTGGGACACTTTCAGGTCGTTTGCCCTTTTACACTGCAGAACAAATACAGGTCACATTTACTGGCAGTGTAAACGGCTGGCAAAAACATCGGAATTGCCAAAAAATCGGAATTGACTCACTTCAGGCTGCAGTGTGAATTAAAATAACTTACCTTGCCATGTTCTATAAGTTAGAACACAGCTAGTGTATGTGTTTGATGACTTGATAAAATTCTAGACAGGGTCATAAAAAACATCTCTTTATTTGAACAAAAAATAACACTTTTTTGTTCTTAAAAATGAAACTAGCTAAGGACTGTCCCCTAAGTTCAGTACAGTGCCATCCTATAAAACTAGCTAGCACGGAGTTTAGCCTCAGGTGCCATCGGGTCTCCGGAGAAACATCCAGGGCCGTGGGGTGTTTCTTTGTATCGTTTTGTCGTGTGTGTGTTGTCTGTCGTGTGAGGTAAATATTTAGGTTTCATTCAGTTCTGTCAGTTTCATTTGTTGTTTATCTAGTAAATGTTTCTTTTGTTTTGGACTCTGAGAAACGTGTTGTCGCGTCTTTGTGGTTCAGTTGATACAACGACGACTTCAATGAATCCGGGCAGGAAAGGAAATGAAACAAGTCAAAAGGTTTTTAATTATTCCTCTTATCATTTTTTAACAACTTCCTTTAGTTTTCAATGTGTTTCTGAAATAACTTGTCAGAAGTTCTTCAGAATTGAGTGACGTCGATATCTAGAAGCTGAAAATTTCTCTTTACACACCTGCTTGAGGGAGACAATAAATCTGGGATGCAACTTTACTAGAATCAGAGTCGGCTCTGACATTGTCAAGTGTGTCTCTATCTGCAGATGTTATTAAAAGCATTTGTTTCTTGAAAATGTTTGATTCTCAGCAGCCTTATTTTGAAAAATCATCTTTTAAAGATTTTTCACTCCACATTTCCTATAAGTAAATGGAAATATATAAACACGATTCACTTAACTGGTTATCATAACCCAATATAATGGCATTAATTCAGATTATTCATCTTCATTAAGGTTAAATGTTGAACCATTACACAATACGCAACTCTTTTATCAAACAGTACTGAACTAATTAGCTCAACAGTCATAATTCAAAACCAAAACATAGCATCAGCCTTAATATAGCATGCTAATGTTAGCATTAGCATTACAACAGGACAAACACTCACCATTTCATTTCTTCTAAATTTGAAGTCCAAGAAAACTCTTTCTACTTAAGATTAGAGGCATCTAGAAGCTGTAAGGCATATCAGTAAGAATATCACAGTCAGGAATGACAAACAAATCATTTAAAATGATTTAAAGAGCAGCTGCAGCAGCTAAACTTCCCTGTCCACCACATGCTCCTCCTGACCAAACACCAGGCGCCGCCCACTTTTTCAAACTCAAATCCCACAAAATCTCACAGGATTTCAACCTTAGTACTATAGGGGTTGGCAGGATAAAAATAGAAAGGGAGACAAAATATCTTAAAAATATCAGGGTTGCCCCAAAATAACCTGGGTTACATAAACATTATGCTTGAAATAAAAACATTAATAATTGATGACTTCTGAAAACTGCAAGCCTCCTGAGATTCTCACTCAGCTGTTGCTGCCACCCTGAATATAATTAAAGGAAAAAGGTTTAGCAAAAGTGAGATCTCCATTAAAACTTTATGTCATAAGGATTCTTAAAAACCGTAATAGAAAAATAAGGAGATCAGCAGTGAGCACTTGAGTTTTCTCCACTTTCAAAATATTTTCCCACCTCACAGAGACTCAAAATGCTTAAAGATGCAAAAATGTAATCATGCAGTGAAATAGTAGCAATTACCCATCAAGCTTGTTCTCTTTGAAGGACCCTTACTGCAGGTTGACGAGCAGCAGGAGGCAAACACTCTTTCAGATAAATTTAAGGTATGCAGAGTATTTCCAGGGGATTTAATTCCTGCAAAAATATATATTTTAATTATTTTCTTTTAGAGCAGAGATGTGCAATATTGTATTTCTGACATATTTAACTTAATTATCCACAAGAAAAAGAAAACAACGACACATGCTGCTCATTAATATGTGAGGGATGGAAGTCAGTTATGATTTATTTTTTACAATAATTAGATTATATTAGGCAGAATGTAAAGTTAGAATGGTTATTCTTTAGCTAACATGTAACTAATCCTATTAAAATGTTGTATGAAAAGCTCTCACAGTTTTGGTCACTTGAGATTAGAAATCTTTTGATTTCAATCTGAATTTTAACAAATTTTTTTTGTTCTTGTTTTGTTTTATATAAAGTGCTGATGATTTCACCCCATTGCTATTTCTTACCCTTGTGAGTTTTGCGATTAATTTTGTAATAACCTTTCTTTTTTATGTAAAATTGCTCCGTCTACTATGGAGTCTTCTATAGGGAGGGAGCATCAATTCATAACCCACCAGGGTTTGGCACCAACTTTAATAAAAGAGGATTCAAAATAACTTTCTATAATCTCTAGAGATCAGAGCTAAAATTAAAGGAAAAAGGGCTGTAATACATTTTTTAATTTTAATATTCAGTTGAATAAATGACTCATTTCACCATTTTTATCACAGTTATTTCCATAGTTTGTGAACATTGAAAACCAAACTGATGTCATGTTTTAAGTAAGAATGTAATAAGTATAATAACAATGAGCAAACTGCAGTGCCAAATGACCAACAGCTTCATAGGTCTGTCTCTATTTTGATTGGCTTAGACAAGTCATGTGATTTTTTTAAAAAATAGTAATTAAATATGAAATCAATTATCAGTTGTTGTTTGTTTGTGACTTTATTATTATTATTATTAAAGTTTATTTGATAGGGACAGACACACATTTACATAGACAAACTGAATAAACAGCAGTCCCATGTTAGCATCATGGTGCAATAGCAACAGCTAATTCGCAGCACTTGTCCCTAGATGGGCTTTTATAAAAGCCCATCTAGTTTAAAGCTACATCAATAAAGTGTTGTAAACTCTTCAATTTTATAGAATCTGACTGTAGAACAATTCAAAATCAATGATTCACATTTATGTTTTAAATCAAAGTTCACTGGATAGTATTTAATAATAAGCAAATTGTCCCCTGATGTATCATAAAGGTTCAATCAGCATGATTCATTTACAAATGATTGCAAATTAACACCTTAAGCTTTGATTTAATTAGGAATATTTCACTGATGAATACATTATGAAAGAGTAAAAGCTGACAGTTTGACAATCACTGACTTGTTGTGTCTCCTCCTCTTTTTTTAAATCTGTAGATTTGATTGTACTGTGCAGATCTTATCTTTTGACAGCATTTCTCTAGGTGAAGAAACAAAAGAAGGATAGAAAGTAGTTGTTCCCCTGCAGGAACATTGAGTAGTTGGATTATTCTTCCTGCTAAAATGTAGATGTTCCTTTCTACTGTCACCACAGGCTTGTTTGATGTGAGGGTTTGGTTCATGTTGTGCTGCTCCTGCCGTGTGGCTGGAGAAACGAACCGATCGAACCTGTTGTGCTTCTATCAGCTCTGTGGTCACAGAGGTTTGGAGAATCGGCCGACAATCCTTAAATCTTTCGTCTAAACCAGACTCAAGACTCACAAGCTCTACTCATCTCCTCTTGACCACTGCCCAAACGCTCTCTGACTCTGGTCGCTATGGTAACGTGATTTTTTAAATTGCATTCCTGTAAAGTTTAATTTTGTTTCGAAAAGGTGCCAAATAAACAAAGTGAATTCATTAGGTCTGCATCACATTTATTTAGATTAAATCTCTGGAACAAACTCCCTGCAGCTTCAGACTTAATTCAATCAATTAGATTTGTTACTTATTTTCAGAACAGCGGTGATTTGTGGGGTTTTAAGACGTTTTGGGATAACAAACATCAATCCGCTCAGTTAAAACACACCGGTTGTGACCACGCCACAGTAACAACAGCCTCCTGTCCAATCAGAAAACAGGCGACGCGCGTCAGTCCCGGCCGGCAGGTGTTCAAAGTAAATTTACTTTCCAAACTTCCTGCCCTTTCAACGGGGCACTAAAACACAACAGCGGGGCAATTAGACGAGCACTTAACCGCACCAGGCTCTCTGGAAACAAACACCATTTGCTCAACCAGCAGCCGGATGCAGCACTTCGCCGGCGTGTCACGCGCTGCGGATGTCTCTCGTGACAACCTTTCACCTGGCGCAGCGCGCGACGGAAACACAACGACAGGAGTACAGGGGCGCGTGCTGTCCTGCGGCGCGCGCTGCGGTGGTCCGGCCGGGACACACGCACTAATAACGGAGAGAGAGAGAGAGAGAGAGACGGGAAACAAATGGCTTTGTTGCGGCAGGCTGCGCACCATCCGCCCTTACCGGTGCCGAGAGAATCTGAGTCCCGAGCGGCGGACACACAATCCCGAGAAGTTGCAGCTTCCCTCTCCGTGTCTCTTCTGGGTCTGGATCCCTCCGTCTCACTCAGGGTTTGTCTGGTAACAACTGATCAGCTGCGCTGCCATCAGAGATGGCAGGTCAAAAACGCAAATAAAGAGGGAAAAAAAAGGAGGAAAATCTGAGGTCGATCCGGGATGAATTTACTGGGATGAAAGCAAGAGAAGCACAGCTTCACCTCCAGTAAGCATCAGCAGGCAGAGAGCCACGGGAACAGGAGGAGGAGGAGGAGGAGGAGGAAGAGGAGGAGGAGGAGGAAGAGGAGGAGGAGAAGGAGTCCGGAGGGCTGAACACGCAGAGTGGAGCTGCTTGTCCTGCCTCTCTCTCCTTCTGTCTGATCGATGGAGGTTTGCTCAACCACTCCCTCCTCTCCGTCTCCCCCATCCCTGCTGTAGCATAACCTGTATGCTCTGTTCCAACAGTTGTCTGTTTATATATATACCTATATATATATGTATATGTATATATGAAATTTTTGGTAAACGGGGCCTGGAGATTAATAAAGAGCAGACTAATTGAGGAACCTGTAGCTGTGAGACAAAAGGTCTGACAGGGTAGGAAACAAGAAATAACTATAAACTATATATATATAAAAATCTGCAGACATGTTTTATTTCAGGATTGTTTAAATCACCTGTCTACTAATGAAATATTGAAGCAGCAGGATGCAGAGAAAGTCATATAAATGTCTGGTAAAATCACAGATGACTCAAAAGTCAATGACTTTAACCAAGAAGAAGCTTAAACCCGTTTTTTGGTTCACATGTTATCTTGTTATTCCCTCTTCAAAAACATACCTGGAGTTTTTCCGTGATTCTTTCATGCCGGTTTGAAAAAAATAAATCCTTTTATCTCTATGGCAACCATGCAAAACGCCTGGGTGGACCAAGCTCCGCCTTCAAGGACGAAGCTCCTCCTCTGACCTGCAGTTTACAGGCTTCGGCCTCACAGAGTGACTCTCCCACTCAGCTCCTTCAGACTAGCCAGCAGTAATCAGCAAACACCTGATGGAGCTTTGCATCATTATATGAGCTGCTTCTCCACATTAAGTGGAATGTTTTGCAGAAAAGAAGATTTTTTTTCTGTAAAAAAATCCAGAAGTAGAACTTTTCAGTCATCAATTCAACCAAACTTGGGTTGTCCAGCAGTACAATGGTCCAAAGAACTCCAGCAAGTCTTCCTCTCAATGGCCTTAAAAAGGACAAAATAAATGTTTTGGAGAGGTCTAGTCAAAGTTTGGGTTCAAACCAACCTCCCACTACCCAAAGTCGGAATGTAAGTGGACCAGTAAACTGACCCTTGTTGTGTTGGCCATGATCTGTGTCTCATAGCTGAGGGTCAGAATGGAGACGGACCAGGAAGTCAACCAGAGCAGCGCCTCCATTACAGCAGCTGAAGCCTCAGTCTGTCTGTCCATCTCCTGCTCCGTCTTACCGTCACTCGTAAACAAGTCAAGATGTAGTGGAGACCTGTGAACACATGATGTCATCAGCAGTCGCCCTGCCAGCCCTCTGGGTCATGTAGCCATCCTGCCAGCTGGACGTCAAGCTACAGGTGTTGCACCAACCAATGTTGTTATTAAAGCTCTGTAAGGTATCTGCCCTGAAATTATACCAGTTAATATACTTACTGCGTTATTTTATAGCAAGTGTCAAAATGTCAAGGAGGAAAAATATCAGAAAAGACAGCAAAGGAACAAAAGATTTCTTGCAGTTTGGTTAATCGTTAAGCTTTTAAAAAATGGTTTCTTTAAAACGTGAAATACTTTTCATCAATCTGAAAATCGTCCATTGAAGACTTCTGGCAAGGTCAGGGTTGTGTGAACAGTGTCTTTGTGATCTGGTCGACTCGTCTCTCTAAAAGAAACGCTGCAGTTTATAACTCCAAACTTTCATCTGAACAAACCACAAATCAGTGTGTTTGACTCTGACTTTACTTTGGTTTCAACCAAAGTTTAAGCTTTTTTTTTTTTAATTGAGTAGTTTTCACTAAGCAATTTGATTGGTTTGGCTGGGTGGATGGATGGATGGATGGATGAATGGATGGATGGATGGATGGATGGATGGATGGATGGATGGATGGATGGATGGATGGACNATGGATGGATGGATGGATGGATGGATGGATGGATGGATGGATGGATGGATGGATGGATGGATGGATGGATGGATGGACGGACGGACGGATGGAAATTATTTAAGTATTAAAGGCCCAGAGCATTTTTAATATGATTTGCTGTCTTTGCTTTTATGAGCTTTTTGAAAGAAAGTTATTATCTGACTGCTTTTCTTCAGGGCTCAGTAAAATGAACTGCAGCTCTGTTTAAAATATCCAAGCGTCGCTATTAATGCCGTTTCACAGCTAAGTTGTCCTCTGATACAAAAACAGTCACAAGTTCTTGAGAGCAGAAATCTCTCAGAGGAACCTGAAGAGGTCCTGGTGTTTTCCTGTCTTGGACATAGGTGGCAGTAAAGGTTAGTTTTAGCCAAAAGTTGGACAGGAGGAGGGAGAGGGATTTATGGGTCTTACATGAATCATTTAGAGAACAGACAGGAAAAATCATGGCTGCAACAAGAGAGGAGGAGGAGAGAAGAAGGCACAAGCATTGTTGTTCCTAAAAGCAGAGATACAGAGAGGTGCTGTTGCTTCTGTGTTCATGTACTTGTCATTTGAGGTAATTAGGGTCTCTTGAGATATTTCTCCTTAATGGTGCCTTTCTTCCATCACTAAATGAACATGTTATATCAGTCCAGTGCAGAACTAATTTAATTTGTTAATGGCTTTGTTAAGGCTTTCATTCTGTGGAGCAGAGTCACATCAGTAACAAAATATATATTCTTCCATAAACATCAGTCTGTGTTTAGTAGATGGATTGTGTTAATCTTCTCATTTTTTTCCAAACAAAGAAGTGGACAAAGTTCAAAACAAGTGAAAGGATCCATCACTAAAGTCCTGAATGTTCAGCTATATATCTTTTAGCCTCTACTTAAAGCAAACCAAGTCACATGCATCGTAGCCATATGCAGAACATAATTAGGCTCTTACTTGCAGGCATAGTCAAAGTATGGATTAATCTTTATTCCTTCTGTCGAAGATGGATGTTGCGTCTCTTTACGGGTGAATTAAAAACACTAATTGCGTCGGGAACTAATGACTTCCAGTGATACCTGCAGACCAAAACCCAGAGCTGGATTTTAAATTGATGTGAGAGAGAAAATGGGAAAAAGGAACATTAATTCTTAAAAACTGAGGGTTGTTGAGGTTTTTTGATATATGATATTAAGACGACATATTATTCCCCTTTCTCATGATTTGAGCTTCTCAGAAGTTGTCAGAGCTGCAGCAATGAAATACAGCATGGCTATAGTAGCACAGTACTTTGTTTATAGTCTGAGGCCGATTTGAGGGATTTTAACTGAACTCAGTTGATAGTTTTTATATATATATATATATATATATATATATATATATATATATATATATATATTGTGTGGACACCAATTACCCAGGTCTTTGAAGTCAGGTTTCAGTGGTCATCTGTTCTCTTTGATATGAACCTTTGGTAATAATAACAGTATATAATATATATATTGTTTAAATATAAAGGTATACGTGTCCATGTCTCATGCTGACCCACGGCTACTTGATGTGTTTTTTTATTGCGATTCAGATATAAAGACATGGATGGTAGAGACGTTTCTCCAGTTCAACCAGGACCAAACTTTTATGTGATCAGATAAGACTTAAAAGAAATTGACTTTTAATATTTATGCCTTGAAACTGGGCCTGTCTCTTTAAAAACTCCTGCTTTTTCTGAAACTCTCATCACAACTTGGCTCCTCTACAAACCAGTCTCAGGATTGATTCTAAGTTCTGTTTGTGGGTTTAAATGTCTTAATGGTTTTGCACTCTCCCATCTTGCAGAGCTGCTATTAATGTCCAAACCCCTGCGGACCCTGCGGTCCTCCGGCGTCGGTCTATTAACGGTCCCAGGAGTCAGAACTCACACGTTCAGAGAGGCTTCGTTCCAGCCTCTCCGGTCCAGAGAAACAGTTAAGTAAGGCTTATGCACCATGTGCACCATGTGTGAAATGTACGCCTGAAAAAAAGAGAAAACACGGTTAAAAGGGAGCCTGCAGCTAATGACTGTTTTAGCAATCGGTTATTCTGACAACAAATCGATTAATCAGATTTAAAAATGGGATTTTCTCCAGCTTTTTCATTAGACCACTAAAGCAGTTTTATAGAGTATTAGAAATACATTAAAAGATGCAAAAATTCAATTTCTTTTTTAGATAATGAAATGAACATTTTATTTATTTGTATGTGAATCAGGTGAAGCTAAACTATGCAACACAGATTAAGACATTGTTATTTCAAATGCACACATACTTTATACAGTTTGGGCTTTATTTACTGCTCTGAATAGATTTTTTAGTAAATGGCTATTGAGTCTCTTTATTATTAGTTATTTCAATAATCTAATAATTTATTGTTTTTCTCGTTTTTTCTACCAAAATCTGGATGATTAAACTCTTCAGTTTGATCCTTTGGTCTCAACTAGCCTCCCTCTTTTAAAGGACAGTTTTGTGATCACAGACTTCATAATTCATTTTTTTTGTTCTTTCTGTTGTTTTGCTTATTTGTTTTTTAATATTTAAAATGTCTTCCAGTGTCAGTGTTTAACGTTCATTAGATTTTATAGTTTATCGATCTTTGAGAATCTGTCCCTGCATTGTGATGCTACGAGATTATCTGTAAATCATCTCAAAATAACAATATTATTGCAATAACTACCAGGACAATTTATGATCTAGCATCAAATATATGTTTATTTTTACATACATGTTTATTTCTTTCTGATAATTCTATTAAAGCATTGAAAACTGATTTCTCACATGTTTTAAATAGCTCGTCTAACAAAACCAAGTATCCTTCAAAGTATTGCCTTTCTGTTTGGGATCAGTTTCATGAAGTCAGTGAAATTTGCAGCGTTGGTGCGTCAGAGTGAAAGGAATCATAAACCTCATAGATTTGTGCTTTTCAATCCGGTTTGTGTTTCGGAACAAAGCCAACATTGAGCTGCAGCGTTTCTGCGTGCAAATGAAAGATAAGCTATTGGATCTAAACCTCTGCGATATCATCTCGTAATCTATATTTTGGGTTTAATCCTCTCCCATTTGATGACACAGTGAGAACCCCGTGCTTGTAACCTGATAAATGTGAATCAATGCTTCTGTGGGAAGGTAAAAATAGCTTGTCCAAGTGTTGGAGCCACCAGGATGCAGCAGCAGCGTTCGCATCTCCCTCTGCCTCGTTAAGCAGGCTGAGGAGTCAGACACAGGAAAAGCTCCTCATCGTTTCAGCTGTCACTCCTGGGCTCAACAGGCTGAGTGATACCTGCAACAGGTACAGAGACGGGCTGGAAGTCTTGTCCCAGCTCCCAGCCCGCGATGGGCCACAGTTATAAGGATTCTCCTATATTCTGTCTGTATCACTGCTCTGCCAGAAAATTACATCACTTTTCCTAACAGGCAGCTTTCTGGGCTGCCTGCTATATATATATATGAAACCTGAGAAAAGGAGATTGTAGAAGCTCCTAAAGAAGATAGTGACATAAGTATGACTGAGCTCCTCATCATTTTACAATAATACAACTCATCAGCTTCACTTTAATCAGGCTAGTCGACGGTAAAGACATTTTATCGTTTCGCTAACCAGCACAGCCCAACAGCCAGTCATGAGAATCTCCGTTCAGATGGTGGTTGTTGCAGAAACTGTTTCGAATCCAGCTGTATTAACTCCCTTAGCTCATATTTGCCAATGATGACTATATCCATGGCAACCAGCCTTTCATTTCGCAACCTCCCCCCATCTTCTGGTATGTTCTATTAAATCACCAAACAAACTTCATATGCTAAAAGTGGAGTTTCTACAGAATAAATGACTGAATAGAGACATTTATTTCAACAATTCCTTACAAAATGTAAAAGGTATAGAGATTTAGAGTATTTATAGGCTTTAGCTTATTAAACATATAATTATCTGAAAGCATTTTATTAAGTCAGGAAAGCAATACAATATTAGTTATGAGATGAAGATTTTAGGGAATCATCATAGTTCAGCACAGCTCAGTGATTCCAAGCTGCTGTTTCCAAGGATATTCACTGAAAGCTGAGTTAGATAAACTTACTCTGCACGTTTATCTTGAGCAGCAAGACAAACTGTAGTTTGTAGTGGCTAACATAGCTTTGTGTCATGAGCTATTCATATATTCAAATTCATGAGCACCCTGATAAACTTTCCAAAAAAAAAAAAAAAACATGGCATAACCCACTAAATACTAAATTAAAGGCTCAATCTTTCATGAAGATTTTTCTCCTGCAGTAAAAAACAGATTTATTTTAAAGCAGGACCAAAAAATAGGAAGGACTCAGATTATTAAGAAATGAAGAATCAAAACAAAATCACCTCATCCTGAGGCTGAACGCTGTGTTGAATAGATCATGGTTGGCAAAACAACACAATCTGTCTGATCTGTTTCCACTCCATTACTCTGGCTCAGGAAATGTTTGGTTTCATCAGCCACAGGCCGCTGAGAGGAGGGAGACCTCGTCTGTCAGTCTCAGTCTGTGGGCTCAACAGGCTTTACTGGCGACGAAGCAGCCAGGAAACGCTGCTTTCATTCGCTTCTCCAGTCTGCAGCGCACAAACATCTCTGTGTGACATGGATACGGATCGGTTTGTGAATATTCACACTGTTGTTTGATGTCAAACAAGAAAAAATACATATTTATAACGAAAACAACAAGAGAAAAACCCCTCAATACAACTCGGCGTGTTGGAAATGTAGGTTTTGTTCTCTTCAACCTTATTCTTCATATCTGGGAAGGATTTCATCATGTGGCTCAAAATACAACTATAAAGTGTTTCTGATACATTTATCTTCCTTCAGATTCATCAAAATGTTTACATTTGTGGTCATGTTCTTTATTTTCTGATCTTATATTAGTTTTGTGGAAAAAGAAAATACCTGGGCCAAAGTCTTTAGAGCCAAGCTGAAATATCTCCCCTCTAACTGAGCTGATAGTAAAGCTCAGAGTTTGACGGATTTACATTCTGCATGGAAAACAGATGCGAAATCAGGTTGACAACGTTTGCAGCATTTAGCGATATTTACCTGGTGGTGGCAGCATAGAGCACCTATGGGAAAACCTTCAACACTGCAACATGGGTGGAAGAAAAAACAGTAGCATCATGGTGGTGACATCACTGAACTCTCTGTCTGTCTTTCCAAACCTCTGCCAGGAGGAGCTGATTTTCCATCCGGATGTGTAAAAATATTTCCCCTCAGACAGAAACAGCTGGTGACAAACACCTAAAAAAACCATAAAAATAAACATGAAGCCTAAAGATTTTATATTCAGGTGGCATGTAAATGGACTGACTGAGAGCTGCTGACTGATGAAAGCGACGCTTCCTGCAGACATCTGCTTCGTTTTCCTGCTCAGTTCGTCCTGAATGCCTCCACATTTAAACCAATTAGAAAACAGCGGGAGCAGCTGGAGTTATGACTATTACTGAAATAATTAAACTTTCTCTGCGCTAGATGTTCTTGCAATGAACGAGATGCGTTTGTCGTGATCAGGACTGGACAGGCAAGAAGCAATCTGGGTGAAGCAGATGGCAGCTGCGTCCCCAATAAGCCCTGGATCCCTGAGGTCCATGTTTTTAGAGTGACAGTGTCACATTACTGGCCAACCCATCCAGATACATTAGAGAAATGAGGCATTTCATGCACATACATTAGCACCAAAACATGCAAATGATCGCAGTACATCACACACATGTACTGCGATCATTTCTACTTCTATGCTTATTACAAAAACTAAAAGTCTAAAAGAATATAGATAGCACAAGAATATAATACATAGTAACTTAGAGATGGGGAACAGAAACAGAGACAATCTCACTGACAACCTAAATATTAAAATAAAAACATTTTATTTTAAAAAAACAATCAGCAGGTACATCAAAAATCATCCTGCCCACTTCAACATGCAGCCTTAGGATAAAAATAAAACTAAACCACTGAACAAACACGTCCATATACTGACCTCATGTCTGTGACTTGAAACTGTGAACAGAAAAAGGTTTTGTTTTTTTCTTGTCAAAAAAGTTTTTCAAAGGAACATTTCAAATGACATAAGACAATAGACAACATATTGAGGCTTAGCAATGTATCTGTTTTTAACAGTTTATGGTCAAAAATCACAACCTGTCAAGTTTTCTCACTTAGCTTAACAAATTTGGTAACACTTTATTTGAAGGGATTTGCATAAGACTGACATGACTCTCTCATAAACATGACATAACTCCTGTCATAAACATAAAGAAGTTTTTATGAATGTTTATGACAGTTGTCATGATAAATTTGATTTATTAATGCATGGTTTTGTAAATTAAGTAAATTTAATGCAAAGTTGGCATTTTTAATGGACCTTTAATGCAACTTTTAGAGCAACTTTGCATTAAAAGTGTCATTATTTACCAAATGACACTTTATGACGACAGTCAGAAACATTCATAAAGACTTATTTATGTTCATGACAGACGTTATGTCATGTTTATGACAGTGTCCTGTCAGTCTTATGCACAGCCCTTCAAATAAAGTGTTATCACAAATTTAAATTAAGAAGATAAAAAAAACATGAAATTCAATGAATGGTGTATGTCTCTGGTAACATGTTTTATGATTTTTACATAAAAAAAATAAAACTGTGTCCCAGAGAGGTAAATGCACGTTTATAATTTGTGAATGTTGTAACTGCTGTCTGGAAGACGGTCTTGTAATAATCGTAATGTCTTCATTTTTAGTGACTTTTTGACTGAAACCATGCAGCATCAGAGTCTTTAATCCTTTGTACTTTGATGCTGTATGCGTCCAAAAATAGCCAAAAGCATCAGATTCATCTCACATCGTTCCTTTTATGTCCCTGGCTCCCTTGGCCCTTCCTGGTGAGATCATTTCCCCAAGTACCCAGAGATGATCAGCCAGGCCGTTTTTTTCTTAACACATCATCTCAACACTTTACAGAGGACAGACCAGGACATCCTTCTGATAAAATTACATCCACTCTTCCTATTTAGTCCAATAAATTCCTGCCTAAATATGTCCAATAGTCAGTTGCAGTAAAAACAATAATAAAGTTATTATGAAGTAAAGAAGACCGATAACTGCAGAGGTTTCTTGAGTAAACTGTTTTCAGTGGAGGATCTTTATAAGTGCTAAACTGAAATTGAAACAATTCAATCTAATTTTAAAGCACATATATTTCTATGATTATGGTTAATTTGTGGACGGATGTAATCTGAATTGCAGATGTTGTTTCCTCTCTGTGCCAGAGCTGAAACTGGTCAGAATTCATTAATAACTTAAATAATTATCTCTAAGTGTCTGCAGAGGCGTATTGGCTGTTAAAGTCAAGATCTCCACCACGTCTCCTATTTATAATGTTGTTTCAAAGTTTTACTTGTCATGTACAAAGTTTGCATATAGAACGTTCCCGCTTGACACACCTGGTGTGTGGCCAAGCCACTCCCATTAAAATCATCTCTGATTTATGAAACATGTATGTTTGTCTTTGCTTTCGTCCACAGGAAGTTTCACTGGAATCCAGGTAATCAGCATCATCAGGAGTCGCTGAACCAACTTTTACTGACGTATTTCTGAAGAATTGACAATTTGGCTTAGATATTTGAAAAATCACGACCTGCAATTTAGTTTGGCGTAGCGCAAAATACAGTGCTGATAAATTATTAAAATAAAAATATATCTGGCAATCAGCTTTAGTGTTTTCCAGGAAATTGTTTTAATTTTATGAATGTCGTTTTACCATGAATTGCTGAAGCTTACACTCAGCTGAGGAATGAAATGACTGTAATTGAATTCAATGTTGTCTTTAAACTGTTTTTTTTTCGACTCCACACTGTCACATTTAAGCTATTAAAATGTTTTTCAATTAATTGCACTTTAGTTTGAAATAATTTGCTGGATGGTAATGAGAGTAAAACTTATTCATTTTCCAGGTCCAACCAACACAGTGGAAATAGCTTCATAAATACTCCACGGCATATAAACGGCCTCCATTAGATCAGCTCACAGGCAGCAGTAATAGGCTTATTATTTAAAGCAGATAATACTTTTTTTTTATTTTGAATGCTCATAAATCTCTTTGGCTCTTTTATTTTCCAGCGCGGTAATTGAGATGCAGTGTCAGGAAAGGCTCATCGTCTCTGCATTAACAACAGTCTTTAAATCAATGAAGTCCTCAGTACAGCAGGAGCAGAGAAAAGGCAATATCTAAAAGGGTTTTATCCAGCAATGATTTCACCTTTTTCTAAATGGATTCATTGCAGATACATGTGGAATAAAAGATTGTTGTAAATAAACAGTTATTGCTCATTTGGCACACAGTTTACTGA
Organism: Micropoecilia bifurca; assembly: GCA_903067075.1. Classification (NCBI taxonomy): domain Eukaryota; kingdom Metazoa; phylum Chordata; class Actinopteri; order Cyprinodontiformes; family Poeciliidae; genus Micropoecilia; species Micropoecilia bifurca. The sequence goes on along the minus strand of CAEGAF010110172.1, from coordinate 16,197 downwards.
GGGATCCTGTTGAAGTTTCAGTAATAACGTCTGCATGTCACCATGGCCTGATAATGACTCAAAACCTCCAGTTTGACACTAAGCTAAAGGATTTTTTATTCAAAAAATACTTAGATCAGAAAAGCACAAGTTTAATCCTCCCTTCATCCACACACCTGAAATGGTTTAAACTCCTCATCGGATCCGTTCAAGAAAATAAAAAGAAGCAGAAGATGAAACAGCAAACCGGCCCAAAAACCTCATATCTGAACACAACAGAGAGAGGAACGGTTCTGACATGCCTGGCAGCTTCAGGGTCTTGGCACCTTGGAGTTATGAGTTTTAGTTTTGTCCTTTGCAGACCAACAGGCCAAACGCAGCAGCCATTCTGCAGCAGTGACCAGAAAAAAGCTACAAAGGCTCAGTCAAAGTCCACATCTCCTCAAATGGCTCATTTTCAAAGAGAAGGAACCAAGTTCTGCAAACATAAATGTCTAAAACTTCCATTGAACTGAAATAATGTCTTAACGAACAGCAAAGTGAACAATTCATGTCTGTCCAGCATGAACAGTGTTAACTCCTTCATGTTATAAATCAGGTTTCACCTAGAAATAATTCTGCTGCGAATGCAAACTGTGGAAACCATCCGCCTGGTAAGAGCTGCTCTGCATACCTATGAGAGACGTAACTTATGTTACGTTCTTGTTCAGGAATCCCTCTGTGGGTTTCTGTGTTTGGTTATTTGTGTTGCATTGGAACTTTTTAAATCTGCAGTTAAAATTAGCATGTAGCGCGCAGCACAGAGGGAAAGTGCTGCTGGTTGTTGATGGTGTCAGTGGGGGGCAGCGTGACCAACCCCCCCACCCCCCACCCCACCCCCCACCCCCACGAAACAAACCACCAGGAAGAGATAAGTCAAAATCATTAAAGCATTAAAAGTCCAACTTTTGACATGTAAATTATTGGTAATCACTGTTGATTGAGCTGTTGAAACTTTCCTTTTACTGTTGAGAGAATGAAAAGGAAAATCATCATCAGCTGTAGAGTCAGATGTGTGAATCTGTCCTAATGATTTCTGACAAACGAGCTAAACATGACATGTATCTCTGGCGACCCTCTGGACTTTTATACCTAAAAGCAAATCCAGTTGAAAATAATTAGAGAAAAAGAAGGGGAGAAGCATAAAACATGGCTACTGAAAATAAAGTCATGAGAGAATTGAATGTTTTATGTGCTGGAGATAAAAAAAGATGAAAGTAAAGAGCAGCTTCTGCAGGACATTGTGTGTCATTCTGCTGCGACTCGTCTGTGACAGCCGAACAATTATAAAGCATCGCTCAGGCCTGTCACTCACAAACCAAAGACTCATCTTTTCTGCAGCATCATGTCACTCAAATTATTGTTTGGGGTTTTACCAGGTAGTTTTTATGCTGTCATCCCTCCTGTGATCTGGGGTTCCAGTGACAGTGATGTTGATTAGAAACAGACGGGAGTTTATTCAAGCCAGTGTTTCTTTAATGTTTGTTGAAACAAAGTTCAACACAAAGATATCTTAAGATATCACTTTCCAAATCAAACCTCTCCCAATATCCTTTTTTAGGTATTAATAACTGCAGATTAAAGTTTGCAGAGTTTGTCAGACGAGGCTGAAATGATATGCCAACTAAATTCATTTATTTTCCCAGTTTTATTTTACCAAATTAAAACCAATTCTTCATGTGTTCTGGTTTCCTCCCCCCACCCCAGATTTAAATATGAATTTCTCAATTAAGGCTTTTGTATTTAAAGTGGCCGTTAATGAGCTTTGATCTGACAGTCAGAATTAATAACCTCTATGATCTTTTTTAAAAAATCTGAATGCAGGACTAAGGTAGTTAAAATAAAAGTCCAATTACAGGATGACCTTCCTGATAGATGCTGTTGCTTCCCTCTCTTTTGATGTGAGACAAAACGCCGTGCCGAGTCCATGCAGGTGATCTAACAGAGGAGCGTTTCCAACGGGATGAGGAAGATCTGCTGTAAAATGCTTCAGCAGCACAATAACCCAGGTAGCTGCTGTGCTTAAAGCAAACAGAAAAGCCGACTAATTGGTCTGATGTCCAGATGACAGAGCAGTCAGAAGGACGAGATGCTGCGGCAGATTAATGAGGCCCAAAGGGACGTGGATCCATCCGCTGACCTGACCACAGGTCAGAGGCAGCAGCTCCACTTTGATGTGTGGTTTCATTTAGAGCAGCAAACCAAAGAGCATCGGCAGGAACTGAACAGGAATGTTCAGAGTAAGCTCAGAAAATGTTCTGGAAAAAATACAAACCCAACTTTTTAAACACTGAAAATTTCCAAATGTTTAAAAGTTTTGAATTTCGAAAGTCGCAAATTTGAAACTGGAATTAAGCCCAGAAATGTTCTAGAAAAAACCCTGGAAACCTCTGAGTTTAACCTCTGAAATTGAAGCTCAACGCTTTTGAAAATTTCAAAAGCTTGGTCAAAGTTTCCAAGTTTTTTCTAGAAAATTTCTCAAAAGCTCTGACATTTTTTTCCCACCCACATATTTTTTAGATATACTTTTTTTCCCCTCATTTTCTCCTGCAATTTCTTTTACTTTTAAAACTCAGAAAATCCCAACTTTTTGTGAAAAGATAAAAATATTGTAGTTTTTGACGTTTGAAGCTCAGAAATGTCCTCGTTTGTTCCGTAACATATTTTGTTCCATTGAATATTTTCCATCTTCAGTGGCCCCAACACGCTACTGTGATCTGATGTCTTTAGCAATCAGTAATTTGTCCCTATTTAATCAATAAAGAAGCCATTAACTGCGTTCTATTGCCTTTGTTGTTGCATGTTTCCAAATGAAACACTGAAGGCAGGTATCAAACAGTGAAGCTGTGTCCGACAGGCTGACCTGTTCCAGTCTGAACATTAACTTGTTTTCATCTTTTCCTCAGAAAGTGGGCAGGAAGCTGCAGGGAGACGCAGTTTTATAAAAATCTGAGTCTTTAGACGTTGCTGTTCCTCACTTTGAGCTCAGTCTCTCCTCACACGGAGGGTTTGAAGTGGTGCTGAGTGGCGCTTTCTTTCAGCCGCCTTTGAAAATGTTTTTGATGAAAATGTGGCTGATAACGTGAATTATGAACAAGGTGCTCAACATAATGTACAATACTGCTATGTTTATCACAGCAAATTAGGACCAGATGTTTTTTATGTTTCAGCTTTTATAAGTGATCTTTTATTGCCTCATTTCCCCAATTTATCCTGATAGTGTTTCAATTTTTACTCTCATGTGAAACAAGTTGTCACTTAAAAAGCAGCAAACAAATCCTTTCCTCTCTGTTTGCTTCATATTCTCGCAGCTTAACTGACAATTTGTCTCCATCTTTTGTTTGTTCCATTTAGAATGGCAGCAAATGGCATTAATTTAGTTCCATACTAGTTCTGTACAATAATAGCCTCCTAATAATAACAAATAGATCACAAGAAAACAAAATCAATCCTTTTACGTTCTGAAACATTCATGTTTAAAGTTTGTTACCATTTTCGATTAACAAAGATAACTGTAGTTTTGTGATTATTCAAAATAATCCCCAAAAATAAGATTTGCTTCATGACTGTGCTTCACAGTGTGCTATTTGCTTCATGTTCGCTGCCTGAAGAGAAGAAGAGGACAGAATAAGGAGCCGGAGCCCCAAACACAGGATGGAGGCAGCAGGATGGAGTCACTCTGTGTTTTCACCAGTGTTTCTTTGGAACTATCTGTTCCTCTGATTCAGATAAGAGCCACACGTCTGGTTCATCGTGTTCATTTCTACTCAGCTGTCATCTTTCTACAATGACCCAATAGAAGGTTTCAATAAAACATGTAATCTTTTCACATTTCCAGCTCCTTATGAAAAGGAAAAATGACAGTTTGATATAATTTTCTGTTTTCTCTCTGAGACAAAAGCAAATCACGAGTCAACAGTAAAATAATATTTAAACAGAATCAGTGGCGTTGTGTTGAAATTTTACAGCAACTCTGTTTCTGCGGTTGCAGCCTGCAGCGTTCTTTTGCACTCGCAGCATAATCAAAGCTTCAAAGTGAAAGTAGTCATTACGGGGCTCGGATCCTGTCAGGAGGCTCCAAACCTCCAAAACGGCTTTCAGGGTGTCAAAAACCTTTAATCTCCCCGAGATGACAGAACATTTGTAGGTCTGGAGAAAGAGCATCAGATTTACTGGCCTGATGCGTCACATGAAACATGACTCTCATGTTCTCTCAGACTGGATCTTGCAGACTGAAGTTAGTCTTATTGTTTGTTTTGCTGCTGCTGAGCTGCAGGATAAATATGGCGGCTCATACATGTGGATCAGAGCTGTGGGTCGTTTACTTTGCGGTGCAGGAATCATGACTCCACTGCTGACATGTTTGCACCAAACCACTGACTCTAATCCAACAACATCAGAATATATGTGTAGGTCTCCTGTTTTATTTATTTACTCTTTTATGTGTTTGTTTGTTTTGAATCCTTTTAGTTTTGATAAAATACTCATATGGTGGCTCAGAGCTCAACATCTAAAAAACTAATGACAAACAAATGTAAACTACTCTTTCTTGTTTTTAGAGACATGTTGAGATGATTTTGCTATATGATGGTTATGAAAGCAGAGTTAAGAACTTTTTTGAAGAACTATTCTAAATATGAAACTGGACGTGCTAAAGTTGTATCGGCTTTAACTAGGACGCACCAGAAGTGAAATTAACTGGCTGTGGAATTAATCTAGTTTAATTTTGTTATGAATTAGACGTCATTAGTTGAACTAAATTGTAGTTACTATGGCAACCACACAGCCCACCCTTCTGAGCCAGGATGAAACGGATCTCAAGCAACAGGTATCTAAGGGAAACGTAGCTTATCTGTTCAAACTGCCTTGATTACTTTATGCATGTTTGAGAAATCCTTCAGTCTCCATGGAAACCATTCAGCCTGGGTGGGCCTAGGTCCAAGTTGTCCCCTCAGAGAGCAGCTCCTCCACTGCAGCTCCTCCATTCAGCTCCTTCAGACTAGCCAGCTGCAATCAGCAAACACCTAGTGGAACAGAAGTCATTACAGGACCTTCTTGTCAGTGTAGCTGGTAAAAACGCTGTTAAAGGTTATTAAAGGAGACGCTGTGATGACCTCCTGAGTTTTAGAAAGAGTATTAAAGAGACAGAACGTTTAAATTACAAAGTTATATTTCTTTTAAGTCATGTTTGATATAAATAGCACTTTCTAACAACTGAAGGTATCAGTTTATTGTGCTTAAAAATGGCAACATATCCCTGGAAAACACCAAATACTGTCGCTTTAAATACTAAACTGACTGTTGGTTAGTGCCTGTTATAAAAAAGAAATCCTGATCAGAATAAAAGTTGGGTATGACGGCGTACCTCCTCCTGTATTGTTCCGGTCGTTGTCATACCTGCTCCATGTTTTCATGGATACTCTTCTTATCTCTGTCTTCCCCAGGGAGGTTTGTGTTCTGTTGCATCAGCTGCATCGGTGCTTTGAGCTCATGTTTGGTTCTTGAAATTCGCCTCCTGGGTTAGCATCATCCTTCTTTTGAAGTGAACCCATTACAGACGACAACAGCACAGACAAAATGTAGATGGTGAGATTCTTACCAGCATCTGTCATCCACTATGAGCCTCAGCAGAAAGCTGCTGCTTTTTTTACACTCACTGGGATGATGCAATTATCTGAAAACAAAGAATGGCTGCTTCTCTGCTTTCATTCTTTACTCTTCTGTTTCACGTTGTTTCTTTTGTAGCTCCACACTGAGGTTCAAATGAGCAATTTGGCAGAACATTTTTATATGACTGTCGCTCTAAAGCCTCCTGCAGGCCCATTTCTGCCCATTTGTGGGTTTGTGTGGCCTCTGCATTGTGATCAGTGTCGTATCTGTTCTTTTAGCAGGTAATGAAGTTCCACAGGTGAGATCGCCCGGATGCAAACCGGCAGGAACACAGACAGAACGCCTCCTTTTGATCCAAGCTCCAACAGGCAGGTTGTGTTTCTCACTGCGCTGATGAAAAGAACTCCCACGTTTCCCCCGTCATAATGAAACCTTTAAATCCTTCTGTTCATTTCATACTGACAAAAACTAAACAGAAAGTCTCTAAAGAGAACAGAATCCACATTCTGACTGGACTCACGACGGGAAATGGGGGAATATATTCCATCAGAGCAGACAAGACGTGAGGTTTGTGCTTTACCAACATGAGTCAATATTTAGGAGAAAACTTGCTGCACTGCAAAAATGATTTCAACTGAGCACCAACTTATTAAACCTGGAAGAAATACTGATGAAAACAGGAAGAATGTGAAGTTTTATCTTTCTGTTTGAGTGCATTTTTAGTTTCACTCTGAAAGAAAAACGTTCATAACATTTTTCTTCTTTCCATCCAGTTTCTTACTCAACTGGTTTGGTGCCCGTTTCTTTTTGTGATTATTCTCTTTTTAACAACATAATTACAGGAATTTCATAAATTAGGCTCTGCATAGAACATTGTGTTATTAAGCAGATGCCAGTGTTAATTTATGCATATCCCAGCTGGGTTTAATTGGCTTATTTTACTAAGAATAGCAAACAAAGAGGAATGAGATGTGAAATGAGTAACTTTGGACGAGAGCAGAGCTGTTGAATTGTAGGACCGGTTGATAAATCTGCAACTGTTCTGAGGAATTATGAATATCAAACAAGACTCAAACTTTCTGGAGAACAAATAATGTCAGAATGATGCCAGGACTGAGCTTGAGCTAACATAATGAACTTTGCAGAAGTTATTCTTTTAAATCTGAAATAAAACCACTTGGACTAAAATCTACTTATTTTATTTAAATAAAATAAATAACTGTCAGTGAATTTAACTTTTGTCCTTTTTTAGTGAAACACACTTCCTATGATAATCTGTTTCCTGGACATTAACAAGCAGTGAACCATCTGAATAGTGCGTCCAGTGCCATGTTCAATGAATTCTTTTATTAAAAAAGCAAAGTTTCAATAAATCACTTCAGGTTTCTTTTTGGTTAGTTGCCTGTTAGTTTTTTATTCATGGTGTTGTGTTTGACATTACTGACTGAATATTTGACTCACATTTTGAAGGGGCCATATTGGTTTTGTTTGATGTTTTTTATAGTTTTATTATGCTTGTTACTGGTTAATATTAAATAATTTAAACATTCAGTTTACACTGTATTAATGAGGAATTTGATCATCAAGCGTTCATAGAGTTAAATTTTCTAATGATTCATGTCAATTTAAAGGATTCAACTTTTTCCAACTTAAGTTATTATTTGATTAAATTATGTTTCTATTTGAATATACTTAAGTTAAATGACTAAATGTAAAAGGTCTATAGTCAAATCTTAGAATTAATAATATTGGTTGAATATTGCCTGAATTTTATTGAGTAAGTTGGAAGAATTATTTCTTGCATTGTAGAAAAATATGAATATATTTAGGAAGACAACATGTCCCATATTTTGCTGTGGATGTGACTTTAAATTGTTTGCAGAAAGTTTGGTTATTAATAGATTTTGTAGATTATACCTAGAATATATTTATTTCTTAAAGAAAGGTTGGGAAGCTGAAATATCAAGGAGCTCCTTCATACGCCATCAGTGGTGTCAAGAATCTTTAGTTTTGGGCTGAAATTATATTTTTAAGAAATGAAATTTAAAGAACCAGAAAAAAATCACTGTTTCTCCTTCAAGCAATGAAGTCTGAGTCATGGTGATTCTGTTCTGTCGTCAGACTTTTGTATTGATTTTGTGGATCCAGAGGCTGAAATGAAGACTTTAGAAACGTTCCAGCACAATGTCCTCCTGGATATTATTCTTTAATCGTTGCTCCCACTTTGCCTTATTGTTCCTGTGCAGCATATATTAAGGTCAAACACAAAAAGCTCTCAGGATTGTGTTTGTGGGAAATCTCTAAGGAGCCTGAAGGGAAGCAAGACATGCAAACAGAATCTCATTCTTCTCACATTAAAGCAGCATTACAGAGACAAGCATCATAAGCTTATAACCTTTACTTTAAAAAAAACAAGATTCACAATTTATAAAAAGTGTCTGCCATGTTTTTCTAACCCTCTGAAACATCTGCACACAATGGCAGCTCACTAATGTAAAGTAATGTTCTTTTCTCCAAACCCAAAGATAGAATAGTGCAACTAATTCACTGTAAAAGCACAAAGTTTTCCCAAGTAATTTTGGTCTAGATCTAGTGCAAATATCTTAGTACACCTGAAATAAGACAAAACTAAATAAAATAAACAGTTTTAACAAAAGATGAGAGCTTATTTTAAGTAAATAACTACTAATAATTATGATTCATAACGTAAGGAGAATGTCTTGACATAATGCTTGGTGAGATTTTGTATTTTTGTTCAGAGTCAATCTAAAATCCACCCATAAAGTTTCTATACCTGTTTATCCTTAAAATGCAGCAAATGTTGCAGGTGTGAATTGTAGTTACTACTGTATTTGACTACAGCAACATAACATTACAGAACTGGAAAACTGCAGACATTTAACATGAAATGTCATCTTTTTAGGAGTAAATCTTTTTATATATTTTTTTAGAAAAACATACTTAGTTGTGATAATAAAATGAAAATGTGTGACTATTCAATTACACGTTTTTATTGCAAATACAGATTGGACACAACATTAATAGATTCAGTATGCAGGTCGCCAGTCTACAGGGCACTTTAGCATAAGATGCTAGTCATGTTATGACGTGTTGATATTAAACCTTTTCAGACATTTGATATTCAATGGCAGACTCATAAAAAATGTACATTAACTTTCAAGCATTTTCATAAAATCTATGAGATTTCTTCCTCTAATTGTGTTAATGTATAAATAAGATCAACCTTTGAACAGGTTACAATTCCTGTTCAAAGTTTCTGAATGTTTGGCACCAATATCATTCGTAAAGCTCCAGTTACCATCTGCTCCATCATTGCTTTTGAGGAATCTTGATTGCTTAAATTGATAACGATTGTTTAAAAGTATTATACCTTCATATGTAATAAAATCATATGCTAACTTCATGCAGCAACAATGCCGTTTGTTGACATTTCTCAGCTCTTAACTGATGTTGCAAGAGAAACTTTGAAATGATTACTCAGCATCTTTACATCCTAACAAGGAAATAATCTGAGCTCTACCAAGTTCACAGGTAAATCTGATGAGGAAATGTAAAGTGGTTCTAAGCTTCAAGCTTTTCCGGAAGTCTTGAAGTGTTGCACATTAATTTATGAGTCATCTTTAATAAACACCTCCACACATGAAGACTGATTCATGGGAAGGCAGCAGCCATATGATATATATGAAGGATGGTTTTAATAAGAACTCTGCTGTTGTCTTAATAAAAAGGACAGATTCTCTGTTGTTTCTTTGAGCATCTGCACTTTTAGGTTACTGTCATCAAGGTGAACTCAATACATTGATTGTTGGATATTTATTGCACACACCGATCTCAGATTATGAATTTTGGATTATTAAGATTCTTCTTTGGAAATACAAAGAGAGACATTTTACTTGAGAAATCATAAGATCTTGTATGAATACTTGTAAATATTGATCACTCTGCAGCCTTACAGCCTCATCCAGTTCATTGTGTTTGAATCCTGACTGATCCAATAGGGGAGAAAATATTTTGCCAAATTGGATTTGGGGGCTTCATGTTTGGAAGAATCCCAACATTTCTGAGGTCCAACATGAGCTCCTTCATTTCTGCATTGTAAATGTTCCGAGACCTTGATGTATTTTAAATTTGGACTTTCTGAAAGATCCTCCAAATACCTCAAAAACTTCTGAGTTATAAACCCAACTATCCAAGAACGAAGTAACAGAACCAGCTGTTGAAGAGCAGGTCCAGAGACTCGTGTGGTTTTGGCCGCATCAGCAGAGTGATTCTGCAGAGACAGAGACTGGACAGTCCAGCTCAATGTGTCCAAGAAGACACGGGAAAAGCAAAGTGCAGGACTCTGAAGAGACTCTTTGTTCATAAAAGTGAAGCACTAAAATGTCCAAACCAAAGGACAGCTTTCCATGCAAACAGCAGCATATTGGTTCCCAACCATCCAGGGACCAAAACAAAAGACTCCCAATTATACACTGCCTTTGAACCATTTGCTTATTTAGATTATTTGTACACGAAATCATCCCAGACATATCTAAATCATTTCTGTTAATTGTAGGTTAAGCAGGTTAATTCCCTTCGAAGCACTGAAGCGTCATTTGCATCTGTTATTGTTGTTTCCTTTTGTTTTCACTGAGCTCCTCTTGATTGTGATTGGGGTCAATCAAAAAGGCCAGCGGGGATTTGCACTTGTCACCAAAGCCCAGAGCTGAGCGGACATGAATGGACAGAGGATGAGAGCGATGAACTGGGCGCCGCTGATATTAACATCTCTGGTGACAGGAGCTCTGGCCCTTTTACAGTTTCTCTATTTATTTTGCCATTAGTCCGTATTGATCTCCTGTGTGTCGATGCAATGAGGCAGGTTACATCCACCCTTCGTCTGCATGGTGGTTTAATGACATTCAATCAGCAGCGTCAGAGTGAAGAGGAGCCGCTTCTCCTCCTGCTCCTCACCCAAAACCCAACAGAAGAGGTTTAAACATCTAATCACAGCGTCTTCTCCTTTCACTGTTGTTTTTATTTTAAATTTTGCATTTCTTCTCACTTGCCTCCTTTCTTTCTACAATCTCACTTTCTCCTTCCATCCTTCACTCACCTGTCCAATCAGGCTTCAAAATGAATTCCCTTCTCTTGACCTTTTCTGCTGCTGGATCCAGCTGATCTCTGCTGTCAGAGAGGAGACACTGTTGTATGAATACTGATCAGCAGGAGGTATATGAAGGGGCTGATGGGTAATGGGGAGGAGATCCCAGCAGACAATACGACTGTGACCTTGACTGATCACCTTCCCAGGATGAGGAGACGTGGCTCAGTGTTTCGTTTTAGTGTGTTTAACACCACAGCATTTAGTTATCTAAGAAACTAGAACGCTTTAGTCATCGTAGTTGGAAGGTCAACTTTATTAACGACAAATTCTTATCAATGCTGAGATAATTCCCTATTCTTCATAGATTAGAGTGAATTAAGCACTTTTAATGTCAAACAAACTTACCATTGGCTCTTTTGCTTTACTGGAAATATTCAGCAACCATTTCTGTCTCACACAGTTCTTCCAATGTACAAGCAGTGTTCAGTATTTTTGGATCTGGCTATTTGCAGTTCTTTTTGTTATAACATATCAAATAAACTAAAGAAAATGCAGCTTGGGAAACTGAAATACTGGCACAATGCTATTTGACATAATATTAACTGGCATTTGAAAAGCACCATTTATTTTCCTTGGCGCTTGAGTGGAACGACTATAGTTGTTAGCTTCTGCAGTAATGCTAAGATGTTGTGCACTGTGTGTATTAGTTCATCCATGCATCCATTTTCTTTGCACCTTTGTCTCTAGTGGGGTCAGGAGGTGCTGGTGCCTCTCCAGCTATGGTTCTGGGTGAGAGGTGGGGTCACCTGGACAGGTCAGCTGGACAGGTCACCCTGGACAGGTCACCAGTCTGTCGCAGGGCAACACAGAGACACACAGGACACACAACCATGCACACACACACACTCACACCTAGGGGCAATTAACCTGACAGTCATGTTTTTGGACTGTAGGAGGAAACCTGAGTACCCAGAGAAAACCCACCATGCACAGGGAGAACATGCAAACTCCATGCAGAAAGATCAGGGGCAGGAATTGAACCCAGAACCTTCTTGCTGCAAGGCAACAGCTCTTCCAACTGCGCCACTGTATTAGTTCATATTAAAGTATATTTTCTATAATTCAATTATTAAAGGCTGATTGCGAGTCAGTGCTCTACCTTTTCATGTTTTTTCTTTTATCTTTAATCTTTTTTACCTTTATTTGACAGTGAACTGACAGAAAAGTGGCTCATAAGAGAACAGGAAGACATGTGGCAAAGGTCACAAGGCCAGGAATCGAACCTGTGACGGCCGCATTGAGGCTTAAGGCCTCCACATGATGGTTGTGTTTAACCCCTGAGCCACCACAGCATCATTTTATATTATTAATCCTAAGAATGTCTAAAAATGCACCTTTTTTTAGTTTAATTTTTTTTTACCCACAGCTGTTCACTAATGCATGTGTTCTTTTCCAAATTCATCAAATTGTTCTCATTTGTTTTTTGATTTTTCAAAAAGCTGAATTTTGTATTTTTAAATCTGACATTTTCAGAAATATCAAAAAACAGACATTTATTTTCACATGAGTAAACGGATATTGGCAGTAAGATTAAGACAATTGTGCAGGATTCTTCCGTCTGTCCAGGGGCGGATCTACTGGGGTTTCAGTTGTCACCCCTATGTTAACTATTCACAGGTGTGATCTGAGAATACAGACCACAGACTGTATACTTTTCAATATAAAGCTTAAGATTAAACAGAAAACAGTCATGAAAAATGTAGCTGTGTGCATTACATGTTGTACATTACCCAGACTCACCAATGTAAAGAAATATATTCATAAAAACCCAGGATTTCTTTGGAAGTTAGGGTTAACTAACCCAGAGATCAAAACTGGCTCCATCCACTCAGGATTTCTGACTCTTAAAATTTTACAAAAAAACTGCGGAAAGCAATCTTTCATAAAATAAATGAACCAGACCTGAGAAAGTGTGAAGTTTACTACGGGTGTCAGTGTGCATCTCTTTTAGGTGCTCCAGAGGAACCAACATGTCGTAAAATAGTTCCTACCTGACAATGTTTTTACTGATGTTTATTGTGGAACTAAATACGTAATGAGTGAATAGTAAGAAATAAATGTCATTAACCAAAGCAAAATAAATAGAAACAACAAAATGTGTCAGAATTATGGCAGTAAACTCTTAATGGTCTAAGTCAGTAAATGTTAAAAGCATCAAAATCTTTTCAGGAAGTTTTTATTTCAGCTTTTGATCCAACTAAAGCGTTTATCAAGTGACAGGCAATTAATTAATTATATGTTTCAGAAGGCAACATTTATTTCCTTTAATTTTTCAAATAAAAATGTTGAAAATTCCATATTTAAAAAAAACAGACCTGAATGTCTTCCAATTTTTTTGTATTTTAATTTATTTGTTTAATCTTCTGTCTTTGTTCACCAACAAGTTGAGGATGACATCAGTGAACTTGAAATAAACTGCAGGCCGTGTCGTTGTTCGCCTCACTCATTCCTCCACCCTCCCATTGGTGTTCGCTCTGTCTAATAAAGTTGAAATCCCATAATACTAATCCCATAAACTAATGAACGCTTGGTGCTTAAAATGTGGGTGGCTTCCTAATGAAATCACACAGCTCTAAACAATTAGTGGAGCTTGCAGAAAGTGCTTACAGCGATGTTAACACAGCAGCAGCTCACAGGTTACACACCAATCCTGATCATGGCTACTGGCTGTTGCACCTGTGTTGACCCTTTCACTAGTGTTTTATTGTGTAATAACTAAAATCCATTTCCTCCCCAATGATTTTCTAACTATTGCCTTAGTGGAGTCGCCTCCTACACCAGGAAACATGCTGCTGTGATCACATAAAGCAGGTGAACGTCTTCGACTCTAATGGCTGCTTTGCAAAGCAGCGTGAATTACCAGAGAGGACGACAAAACCAATTAAAATGTCAAAATGTGTTATATTATTGATTTTAAACACCAATCATGGGTGCAAAGGTTTTAGATTAAGGTACATTGTGACAGCAGGGTGGTTAAATACTCACATGTGCAAAACTTAAATGCTTATTTAGCAATCAGAAACTGCCAACTAGTTTGGGGGTTTTATAACAACTACAACTTGCAGAGATTTTATTTTCTTTAGAGCTCGAAAATAAAATTTGAGTGAAAAAGAAGCAGAAAATTTAGACAAACTGTTAAATGTAGAAAATGTTTTCGACACTACCAGAGCAGAGGAAGTATTATTAATATTAAACTAATTATTAGTGCTTTGGGATCATTTCATGGCTGAAAACTAAAATGTCTTGTCAAACAAACAGCTGACCTGAATATTCCACCATCATAAAAGCATCATGTCCAAAGTCACGATTAACTTCCTCACCCAGTTACATCTTTGGATGCTGCTCCTGGTTGTGGAGAGGCTCACACACCTCCAAGTTGCACAAGTCGATGTTTTCTAATCCAAAGTTATTTTAATGCTGTCAAAGCATCATGATAGGAGGATTCTGAGGGTTGTAATATTTTGCAGTGTGAATCATAAACAGTGTTGTGGTTTGGTCAGGAAAGCAGTTTAAAACTTCAGATTTTGCTTGAATGATTCATGTTGATCTTCTCACATTGCTGATGAGTTAATGTACAGAAACAGCTGGAAATTAAAGAACATGGACACAGATTGGACCAAACTGCACTACAATTATGAGTCAGCCAGCCTGTTATTTTTCAGTGTGTTATTTGTTTTTTTAATTACAGCTGCTTGACATGTAATTTCTGGGAACCCAATGAGGATCACAAAGGTTAAACTGTGATTCCATTAACTTTTCAAGACAGTGAAAGCAAGACAGTGGTAGCAACATTTCATTTGAATTCAGCAAACAAACAATATAAAATTAAAACTGCATTTATTGTACAATTCATCACCATGTACTGCAATAATCTAAGTTAAAATAACTGTGTAGCCCTTTAAAAGTTTGTATTTTCTCACCTCTTCTGTCTGTGCAGGTGAACAGGTGAGTTTCTGTCTCACAGATCAATAAACTTGACCCAGTCCAGATATCCCAGATGGCAGGAGGCCAATGCAAACCAATTTTTATTCCTAAAAACACAAAAAGCCCCAACCTGATCCGACTGAAGCTTTTTGTCCCTTTATTGCAGAATTTGATCTTCATGGGTCAACAGCAATAAAATATCTGACCTGCTCACAAAACAGGCTGAAAAGGAAATAAGCTTTATTTCCTTTTACTTGGACTAAACTCTGCCTTCAGGTGTGAAAGCTAAAGTTATTATCATACAAGGAATGATACATTTTGAAGAAGAAATATGAATAATGTCTTTAGGATGCCAGAATGGAAGCTTTTAAATGGAATAATAGTTTTATATTTTAAATATTTTATTTGAAAACTATATTTGTTTACAAAGAGTCATGTACTTTGGGAAAAAAGTTGAATCTTCTGTATTTGAAAACTGCTCTGAAATGAAACATGTAAACAGTTAAAGTGAAGAATTAGTAAAGTGAAAGATGCTGTCGATTAATGCTTTAACATTATTAAAATGTTTTAGATATGGATATATTACAGGACTGGATTATCTATCCCAGTTGGAGAATATCAAAGTTTTATGCATCAGAGGATGAAACAACATTTTCTCCAAACCAAAACAAATAGAAGTGCAAGTTATACTGATATCTGTACAAATACATTCTGTTTAATAATAACATGCACTTTTCCATCCTATTATGTTTATATTTCATTGCCAGTCATAGAGAAAGGTTGGAATACATTAATTCAGTCTTCCACAAAAAAGGAAAATAAAACTATCTGGATCAGTCTGGCAGCAGACAACCACTGTGCTTCCAATACAAATGTGTGCAAAACTTTGTCAATACTTTACTAATGTTGAAAAAATGAAAGAAGAAATGCAATTCAAATCACATGAATAAGTTTGCTGATGTGATAGGTAATTAAAAAACATGCCACTCCACAATCCTCCAGTACTTCCTGTCATCTTCTTCTTCGTGGGTTTGGCCACTAGTGACATCCGGCTGTTGATCATGTGACTCACGTGATGTGAAAAAAGTTTTTCCACTGCAAGTTTCTGAAACAAAACAATGTCAATATGGCCAAAAAAGAAAAATCACCTCATTCTAAAACAACTTTGTTTTCTAATTTGACTTATATTCACCAAGCACATTTATTTTCAAAATGTCAAATTGCACAATTATATGGTGAATGGAAACAGAACTACTGAGAGAAACAAAGTGCTGAGAATTTCAAGTGAGACAGAGACAAGAATGTTAACGTAAACCAGCGTTTCATCCCAATAAAGGTGGACAACAAGCTGCCACAGTCACCGTCCAAAGATTACAGTGGAAAATGTGTGTGTGTGTTCAACTGCACACACACACACACACACACACACACACACACACACACACACACACACACACACACACACACACACACACACA
>CAEGAF010110155.1:0-14904 GCA_903067075.1 Micropoecilia bifurca | reverse complement strand
AACATGACATGTTTCTTTTCCACTAATTCCCAGATAGCTTTTAATGACTGTTGTTGTATTTATTGTTCATATTTTTTATTTATAATCTAAAACTATACGATCAAATGGCCTAGAAAATATAATGTCAGAATTCACTATAATTGTTTGTGAATCACACAGTTGGTTAAGCGCTCTGTTGTGAGCTGTGGGTTGACCGGTAGAGAGGCTGTCACTTCACCATATCTGGTCTGGAAAATGTGGATGCTTTTACAATAGGAAGTCGGATAAGTGTGTGGTTCGGTTCAACCCCAGAACCATTATAAGGTCTATTCCTCACTATTGTGGGCGAACCAGGAACATGCAACAGCTGTGCTCAACTCTGTGCTGGTGTTAGCACCACACTCAGCAATGGAGAATCTCAAGGTTGTGGTTCTGATGAACTCAAATAAACCCAGATTTCATTTGTCTTTTAGAAATTAATTGTTGATGCAAACATAATGAAGACTCAGATCAGCAGATTATTTCACTAAGCATAGAATTCTAGTAATATTGTTCCACTTTATTTTGTGTAACCTTCTGGATTTGAGTAGTAAAGTTAAAAGATGTAAGCCAATAGCTACACATGAAATTTATTACATTTTTTAATCCAGAGGGAAAGTAAAATTCACATCTCAAGGTAATATTATGTAGTTCCGGTGTTTCGCACTGCCAGAGCAAAACCGCAGCTCCGATAGAAAATTACCACAGGTGCATCATTTCTCTCTTTTTTTTATTTTTGCCCATTCTTCAGAGAAGCAAGCAGCTTGCTGCGCTGCTAAACCATGGTCATTCTGCTGCAAAATTTAACACATGTTCCTGGCGCTGCTTATGGTAATACTCCTAATTACACTCCTCTGTACTGAGCAGCTCTCTGATAGCAGACAGTCTGCGTTCCACAGCTAACCTATAATATTGCTTAAAGTTTGCCATGAGGTAATCATGAGCCAATTCACGAATACTGTCAGCTGTCAATCAAATCGCCTTGGTGCAGCACTTGGCATGGTTCTGCTAGTCCTACCTCTGAAGTAGGTACAAAAATCTGAGAAAAGCCAGGCAGAGCTGCGCTGGATCTGCTAATGGAAATGAATCTGATCAGGACTGGGACTATATCAGTTAGAGGCAGTCTAGAGGAAATGTGCCTTCAGTTGCTCAGCAACTAACGTCTGAGCTACTGTTGATAAAAGTGCACAACTTTGCTTACATTTAAAACACAGCAATAAGGACAAAGAACTCACAGTTCAGATAAACGCTGCAGTTTTCAAGTCACCAATTGATCTCAGTGAATCACATAGTGTATGTGGTGTAAAAAGTAGGCAGTAAAGTTGTATGCTTTTACAACATTTAATGAGGAGCTATATTGTTGAATAGCTATTATCTGAAATGGGCTTTTGACCAGAAAGAAAAAAAATTCTGGTGATCTTCTGTGCAACAGTGCTTCAGAACAAGAGAAAATTACTTAATATTAATAGTAACTATTGCTTGAGAATTTAATTTCATTCATAAACTGAATATCTGCATTTAAACCAAACTTTGTCGGAACCGTAACTACATGCAAAATGTGTGTTTTATAGATTATTGGTTCAGCACCTCAACCTCATATGGAGGCGTAAGTTTTTGTACTGTTTTCAAGGGAGCTGTAAAACAGAATATAAAAATACAATAAGCTAATAAAAAAACAGTTCAGCTGAGATGAAAACACTCTGCATCATCACCATCATCATAACTGAGGATTTGAGATTGTGCAATTCAGAGCACCTAACAAACAAGCTGAGGTTATTACCAGAATCCAGTTATTTTGGATAACACATATGAAGAAACGTCATGCATTCTTACTCTACATGATCTTCCATTCCTCCAGTCGTACCTGTGTTTTGCTGGCATGATGAACACCACAGGACACCCACATCGATCCAAGCAGTGTTCTCATAATACGGTGATTCTTCTTGTGTCTCAGTTTATCTGCTCGTCTCCTCACCCATCTAGGTGTAACAGTCTATGTGTCTCTATCTGAGCATGTGTTTCAGAGAGAGAAAGTGGATAGGTGTGCGTGCAGTCTACTGGAAGGCAAGTAGGAACATGAGCACTACATTAATGATAATAAGCAACATCATGATGACAAACACAACCACCTTTTGGGTGTCTGGAGGTAGGTTACAGCGCAGAAGGGTGTTAAAGAATCCCATCTTCTGCCTGTTCCACCTCCCAGAGCCATTGCCACGAGCCATCAGTCCCCTGGTTTCCTCCTCTTCCTCCTCCTCAACACCACTGCCTGTTCCCTGTCGCCTTTCTCTGAGCACTGAGCCTCCACACCACACCGCGTCAGCTTGTCCCACTCCTTGACTACCTTTGTCGTCTTCTAAAACAGATAGCCACCTCCGCTCGGCTCCGACAGTCACCTCCCCTGCTTCTCCTGCCACTTTGCCGATGCTCAGCGTTGCACCGGCCTGCCAGTGGAGGCTATGTGCCTATCTATACCTGTGTGTGAATCTACAAAGCTATTTATGTGTGTTCAGCACCATTTGTTCCTTTAATGGTTCTTTCTTCTTTTAGGGCTCAGGAAACTCCCCTCTGTTTTCTTCGCAGCCAGTTTAGAATTTCTTGTCCTTTGAGCTCCTCTTCTCAATCTCCCTTTGGTCAGGATGTGAGGATGAAAACTGGGGGATGGGATACTCCTTCTCCTCGATACATGATCATGCCTCCTGGTTTCTGTTCTCTTCTTTTTCTTTTTCTTAGTGTCAGTCCGATGCTTTTCTAGCACATTCTTCTTTCACTCTGTCCTGCTAGTGCTCTAGACTGGCTGAACATTTTTTCTCTCTGAAGCTTTTTCCTATCTCTCAATCTTGGTACCTTCTATCTGTTATGAGCTCACTCTAAAATGGAGCTCAGTGCTGCGTGAATCTCTGCTACCTCAACCATCCATCTAACAACCAGAATCGGGAGTCTTTTTTTCCTCCTTTTTAACTGTGCCCACCCCTGCATCACTGGCAGCCAATCAGAATGTGCAGTGTGTCAACACATCCTGGATACCGGACTGGTTGAGACAAGGGCATAACAACCCATGGGAGGGATTCAAGCAGAGTGGGGGTAGGGTACGGAGCTGACAGGAAGAGGGGCGGGGTGTGGAGGAGGCCATGCAGGATAAAAACCTGATCTAAAACAAAAGTGTGTGTTGTTTTGTAACTGCATAGTTGCTAGGAATATAATACTCAGTGTTAGTAATTTTCTACTGTATAACAATGAAAAGATTAAGCTGTTAACACACAAGTTCTTAGGTCTAAACCAGCATGGCGGGCCATCAGGCTTTATTTGTGCCTACAACAGGCTTTTTTAAATCTCTTTAAAATTGTTGCATTTTTTAAAGCTTTATAATTGGTGTTTAAGTGTTAATCTCCCAATCTTTCAGTTGCTTAATAACTCAATTATCAAGTGATATTTCAAATTTCCTGTCAAGCTTAAACATTTTTTAACACAAAAACATGACAGGCTGAATGAATGTCTTTGGGCCCAACCACCAGGCTTAGCAAGTTTTCTGGGGAAAACTTTGACCATATGGTGGCCACGATCAACAATCAAACTACTAAGATGATTATTTGCACTTTTTCAAAGTAAACTTCCTAATTAAGTCTTAAATGTACAATTAAGATTTTTATTTTATTTCTGCTGAATGCATTAAATCAAATTTTATAGCATTGTCATTGTCAGTAAATGACTGCTAAAGTTTTAGATCTATGATCTATGTTACAATTAAATCATTTATGGGCTCTGTGAATGTCTAAGGGGCAACAAGCAGCTACTCAGTTTTCTTCACCTTGATATTTCACAACCTTACAATTCTAGATCTCTCAGAGGTGTCAACATCAAAAAATGATGTAAAGTTAACCCCTCTGAGCTTTTCTGGTCTCTAAAGCAGTTTGCAGCCAAGTTGCTATGGAGATTAAACAGTCAGATTTAATTAGGGTTTACTTAGTGAAATAGCAACAAATTTGCTTACTTTATAACAAACTTCATAACCAGCGACCTTCTCTCCTATGGTCTGTTTAACAACTACCATCGCAGAGCAACCAAAAGAATCCACTTGTTTAAAAGTTAAAACTCAGTTTCACATAAATACACAGATGCCAGCATAAATGTGTGGCTGTTGAACCTGACTGTTAACGGACGCTATCACAATAGGTTTCTCACAAATGTCAGTTTAAAATTTCAAATACATACACATTTAAAGAGCCTCAGTGAAAACATGTTTGTATATTCTTATCTCCTTGGTGCAAAAAATTGATTGAAAATCATTTAATTCACTGCATGTTTATGTCTGTTTGCGTAAGGTAAAGATGGATCTACACATGAAAACGGGTCTATATTAACAATTCAGACTACCAACACACAAAAGATACAATCAAAACTGTTAGATAACTTTATTACCAATTGAAAGTAACTCAGGGTTCCGTACCAAGAAACTTGCGAACATACCTCGATCTTAGCTCTTTTTTTCTCTTCTTCCTCGTTATTTTCTCTGTCCCCGAAGAATATGTCCTTTTTTGCGACATTGTTTTGCTGAAGACATTTGTATGTAGCTGGGTAGATTCTGCACTATGAAAGGCCAGGCTATGAAGGTGTGGGATGCGGATGGCATCTGGAACTGCACTTGGCGGGTCCCCATTAAGCAATGGGAAATTGTCCTGCAAATGCATAGACCATGGACATTTGGCTGTAGCATGTAATAAGATATTTTTTGGGAATGGTAGGGAAGTAGGACACACTTTTGAACAGTGTACAAATAGTCGTAAATGTAATCTGTGTGGGAACAAAGACCATTTGTTCAAAGACTTCCCAAAATTATTTGGAAACAAATTAAACAGAAACGAAATGGAACAAAAGGAGGCAGGGCAAAGTGAGCCGATAAATGAACTAATTGATGCTGCAGTGCCAGAAAATTCAAACTTCCTGCCAGGTCCTCTGATTGGAGGAGCAGAAGTGGGAAAAGAAGAGAGGAAGGAAGTAGTCCCCCACACCAAAACATCTAGTGAGGTTGGGGATCTACAAACTGATGGCATTGCTAGTTTGGATTATGAGGAAATGCGGTCAGAGAATCGCAATGATTCTCCCGTCCTCGATGCCCAGCTGGCAAAGAGGCCAGCATCAGCGCTGTCCTCCAACTCAACCATTGAAATGGAGAAAAGGGGAACACTGGAGGAAATTTCGGATGGATCATCCGGGGAGGAATCCAGGATTTTCCTTTCCAGTTCACCCAATGAGGTCCCTTTCTTGAATATAGCTCAGCACTCAACCTCAAAGGACTCAATGAAGGATTTGGCTGTAGAAAAACATCCAAATCTGACAATCCAAAGGGGGAACAGAGCTCAGTCCTGACTTCCACCTCCATCGGAGGTTGAGGAAGAGCTCATTTCACAAGACAACATCTGAACTGGCTGTTTTTAGACTTTAAAAAATGACACACATGGTTTTATTTATAGTTGTAGTCTGGACAGATGTAATTTTTTTATTTAACTATCACTTTTTTTATTTTTGTTGTTCAGGGCCGGGATGAACGGAGAAACCCTAGTTTGGTGCAAATATGAGCCGTCCCGTCCTTCCAAAGCAGACTCCAGGTCCTGTCATGGATGGTGGCTCCTGGGATTATCCAAGTCAGAGCTGTTATGGAGTCTCACAGCATGTTATCATTTTCCATCTGCCCCTGACCCAATTGTGGCACGCCGGAGTCAATGAGGCACCTGCTGTGGGAGTACAGCACTGCTGTGGACCCTGTGGGCAAAGGTCAGCTCCTTTCAATTCCCATACTTGCCAGCAAGGGAGGTCCTCGATGCACAGCCAGTGCTGTATGGGGTGAGCCAGGAAAGGAGGTTGAGAGAAACTTCACGGTGACGTGGCTTAGTTTGATTTAAAATGTGCAAAAGATTTAATTAAATCCTTTGTCTGGAAGAGGGGTGAGTTAGCGCCACAACCAAAAGAGTCCACTAGGGGGACTGGTGCTCTCTTCTCTACAGTCAACACAAGTGTAAGTGAAACAGCAGTTATTTCATCTCATGATCATTTTTTTCTTTTACAATTGTCCCTATTATAAGGAGTACCACAGGAGCATCAGAGCAGGGATCCCCTTTTATCACCAGTGCTGTTTGGAAAAGCGGGACAGCTCCCAGCTTCGTAGGGAGTCACCCTGGTCCTGCTCAACTTTTAAACACACAAACCTTTTTAAATGTCCTACCTTTCTTTTTTTAGTCTAATTTAATGGGAATTTTTTCTTATTTTACTCTGAAAGTTGGTACTGCAATTAACTGTTTGAGTATTAATAAACATTTCTGAAGGAAAATGGTGCAACAACCAGATGGAAGATGGAGAGCAATGTCTCCATACTTTTTTCTCTTTTTCTGCTTAATTCCTTCTTTCGGTGGTTCAGCTACATGGCGTCATCTCTGCTCACGGCGGAACTTTGTTTTCATTTGCATGGCAACTAAACTAAACTGAGCATTCACAGTTTGAATCTGCACAGCTCTGTGCTATGCTAGCTGCAGCATAGCACACAGCGAGGGGGAAGAAGGATGAGCAGTCACAAGATTGTGATTGACAGCGCTAAAACCTGCCTCCTGCCTCTGATTGGTTGTTTCTAGAGAGTACTGGGAGAAGGCAAAGGAAATATGTTTTTCACAAATTATCTCTCATGCCACACTGTCACAACACAATGACAGTTTACTTAACAAATATGTGAAAAAATATTTTTTATAAAAGTTACATACTGTAGCTTTAATCTCACTAAGGAGGGACATGGCAATGTATATCTGTTATTTAAATGTAAACCAAGGTAAAACTGTGTGGACTGGCTGGAGTCCAGACAGAAGGATGTTTTTTATTATCATTTAATAAAGATTGTTCAAATTTCTATTAGCAACAAATATAATGTGTTGTTGTGTAATTGTAAAAAGAGCATAGACAGAAGAATCCCTATGGATTCCCTGGAATGATGCTAACTAGGTTGTTATAGGACACAGTGTTGCTCACCTTTACATTGGGACAGAAGGAGGAAGAGGGTTTATGCTGGTATGGTGGTGCTATGGAAACAAACAGTAGTCTGTAGCTAAGCTAACTATACTGAGTGGTTGGTAATCTCACAATCAACTCACCTCTCTTGGAGAAAAACTGTTACAAATTCCCCACTCTTGTCTTTTTCTTCTCTTATTTCTATTTTTTTTGAAAACTTGACTTCATTATTCTTCTAGGCAGTATAGTAACTGCCACAGTCGTTCTTGTCTTCTACTGACTGTGGTTGAAAATGTCAAGTCAAGTGCGCCAAGCAGGAACAAACCATTTCATGCTGATCCATGGTGGACTTCAGTGTAAATATAGATGTGTGCTTTTTGGTCTGGGAGGGGTAACATTTATTTTTTACTGCTAAAAACAATTTTAAAAAACACAATAACAGTAATTGACAGGGCCCCGATTTTTTTTCTAACTTCAGGGGTTGTTTTGTTTTTGTTTTTGTGGAGGGCCCCTAAAATTGCCATGACTTCCCCCCACCCATACCGCACCCACAAGTTAGTTGAGTGTATTTCCTCAGTAAACAGATAGTGGTGAAGACGAGTGTAAGGATCTGTGTTGTTCTGTGTATTTAGTTTTGAGGTTTTCTGTGTCTAGATCTGTTGTTCCCTGTGAATATTTGTGCCCGGTGTGTCTAGTCTCTAATTACCCTCTGTGTATTTAAGCCCACCTGTTGTCTCTGTTCTTTGTCAGATTATTGTCGTATGTCGTACATTGTTGACCTTTAGTCTATTCAGTTGAACTGTTAAGTCCTAAGAGTTAGTGCAACCTGAAATTTCATTGAGATAAATTGACTGTGATGAAGAACAGTAAAGCTCAAAAACATATTAATCTGGGAATGATAAAACTAATCACGGTTTGATCACCCTTTGCCGATGGATATTTCTCTGGCACCTACAGGCTCCCCCATAAAAGGACAAACCATATCTGACACTTTCCTTTACCAGGTCTCAGCTAAATTATACGACAAACTCAGGGTTTTTTCACAGAGTAAGTTGCAGAAGGGACTTAATTCAGCATAATGGCTATCTGACTTTCTGAAACCAAAAACTCAGCATACGCACATAGATACCCAATAACTTACTCAAGATTTTCCCCTGAGTACAGACCAAGACCAAGAACGGACCCTTGTGGAACTTATCATTTTGAAATTGGAAGAATTTTCCTGGCAACTTGTTCTGTATTATGGAGATGAAATGTAAATGGCTATTGTGAGTTGCAGAGGGTGATACTGGTGAAAACCCATAATTTACCAGTTAGGGAATTATCTCCAAATAAGTACCTCATTAATGGCCAGCTGCTCTCCTCCATCTCCTCCTGGGTGTCCAAACCGATGTCCAGAAGAACAAAACTCTTCGTACAAGAAATCCTCCTCACTGCCCAATTCGTCTCCATGCCCGACCTTTTCAGGTGGCCCATCAGGAACAACCAATGCTGATATAGAGAAGGAAAGGAGTGATGAGTGAAATAAAAAATCAAAACAGGGAAAGTAAAAGTAGTGGTTTCCACATTTTAACAAGCCAACACATAGTAGATCAACTTACAGTCATGAGCAAAACAACTGTTTTTTTTATGTAGAAATGTTCACCCACAAAGCCTTTGTTGCCTCATGCAGCAAAGTATCCACATAATTTTGGATAATTTATTTGAATAAATTATCCCAGTAATTACTAAGATAATTGAAAATTATCCAAAGGAATTTGAGAATTTTTAAATAAATGTCAAAACTGTACAGATAAAAAAGAACATAACCATTAATTTCTCTTTCAATCAAACAAAAGAAAAAGCCTTTGATTTTGTTATAGGTTTATTTTGTATTATTAGGGTATGTGAGCAAGTGGGCGACTAATTGAGGGTGTGGCTGTTTACCTGCTCCCAGTGGAGAAGGGAACCCTGTTGATTTTACTCTATTTTTCCATTCTATGGGGTTCTGAGCCCACAGAAACCCAGACCAGGAAACCCTATTGCTTTTAATCTTTATTATTATTATTAATATTATTATTATTATTATCCTCTGAAACTACTAGAGCCTACCAACTGTAACTCATTACAACGTTTATTAGGTATCTAGCTTCAATACCGACACTACTACTTAAGAATAAATATTCACGCACATACCCAAGTATGTGGCACTATTGTAGAAAATATGTTAATGTTTAATATTTTCCACATGTATATTTCAATATAACAGCATGAAAAAAAAATCCATTATAAAGCAGAAGCACGTTTGATTATTTGGTGTTATTTTGAGAATTTTAGCACAAACTGGCAAATTTTAGGGATCTTTTCTATCTTTGTACATGTAGAAAAAAACAAGAGAAACTAGAACTGCAATCACTTTTAATGGGTTCTTTGCCCCCTTGCACCATCCCTCCATCAAATCTTCCCATTCCTGCACTTCTCTTTACCTGGGCTTCACCAGACCAATGTGCACATTGTCTGAATGAACAATTTTTCAGGATTTTTTTCTGCTCCAAGAGCTTTCAAATGCATGACAGTCCTGCACCAATGTACATTTGCATATTGTGGGCAAATATACTGTTGTTAGTTAAGTTAGCTAAACTGTGTCTTGCACCACTTTCTTCTTGGAACAGCTGCAACTGTGGATTTAATGGAAAAAAAAGTGAAACAACACAAATCACAGAAAAATATATTCAAATCATATTATGGAATACAAATCAGTATACAAATCATACTATGACCAAAAAGCATAATTTTATATAGATACAATTGATTATAAGGTTAATTAGGGTTCCAAGCCTGCAAGAGTGAGCAGACGACCAATGAAAGGCATGGCTGTTCCCCTGCTACCAGTGGAACAGGGAACCCGATTGTTTTTTTGTATACGTTTCCATTATTGTTATTATCAGGGTTCTGAGACCGTGGAAGCGAGCGTACGGCCCATGCAGGGCATGGCTATTTGCCTGCTCCCAGTGGAGCAGAGAACCCTATTGTTGTTTTTACTTAGTTTTTACATTCTTATTATTAAATTTATCCTCTGAAACTCATACCCCATTGAAACTTAAAACCTTTATTTGGTATCCAGGTTCAGTACTCACACTTCTACTCAGTTATACATGTTTCAGCTTATAACTGCAAAACTTGAAGACACATTAACAAAACTGATGTGGAAAATATTTCTCCAGCAGATGAGCCACTGTTCAAAAGATTTTTGGTGGGATTTTTTTCAGCAGAAAGCCATTAAGAATGAATTAGCCAAAACCTAGCACAAGAAGACAAATAAAAGTTATAGTGGCACTTTTTTTTCAATTAGAACATAATACTAATACATTGCTATTCAATTTTCCATCATTTTGAAACCATAAAATGTTGCTATTTTCTTTGTACTGGCAAGTACAAACACAATATTAACCATGTCTTGTTTGTTTTTGTCATCATCCACCACTATGACACAGTAAAATTGCTAAATTTGTTACAAAAACATGTGACCCCAACCCTAAACTTTGCACAAAGACTTTACCTTATACTGAACTTGGTCATGGTTGGTTGAACTAGGGGGCGTTATTTACAAAAATGTGAAAACTGGTTAATCTGACATCCAAACATCAATATATATGTAAATCACACGTTCATCCAAGAAAATCACACATTCATCCAAATGAGCTAAAGTTTTCAGGATCCTTTTTTCTAATTGTTCTGAACATGTCATGCACTGTCATGTTTTTATATGCCTCACTGTTTTTCTAAAGTTTGACTTTAAAGTTTGACAAAAGTCTCTCTTCCATAATCCTAAAGAAATTGCTTGCATTAGTGGAACACATCAGCCATAGTCATTCTTCAGAGTTAAGTACAAATCAGAAATTCTTTGAATACCATCAAATAGGAGTCCAGTGATGCAGGCGATCAAGACGGCAGCTTGAATGGGGAGCTCCGCCCTTGAAGCAGCTAATTTACTTTGAAATCAGAGCTATATGCCACTCACCATGCAAAAAGCACTGAGGAGTTTTAAGAACTTATAAAGATTATGTATATAAGTTTGCAATGCCAAACTCAAACAAAAACTCATTCTAAGGTGCCAAGAAATAGCTAGCAAAGAGTCATGGACTAAACCTAGCAAGACCATGGTGTTGTGACTGTCTGTGATACTGTGATTTCCCTACCTTAGTACGAATAGATGGTTATTTCTATCTGTCTGTGCTAAATCCAGAATCTAACAATTGTCTTTAAAGTCCCCAGTTGAGTGGCCACTTTTAGTAACAAGAGCCACAGATTGGGCCCCACTTGCTGTGCTGGGTCTGGTAGAAGTGAACTATCTATAGTGTACTCCTCTTTGCCGGCATACAGCTGACTCTATAAAAGCTTCAACACTGCTTCGCTCCTCTGGCATGCCATGCCCCTTTCAGCCCGATCCAGCTACAAAAGAAATCCACAGGCTACTCACAGGCGCAAGCAGAGGCTCTCCTCTGCCCTAATCCTCTGTGCTGGGCCTTCTGTCCACCTTGCTGGACTTTACACCAGGCGTTCGTTCCTCACTCTGGAGCGTAGCCGTCTCAGTAGCCCACCAAATCCATACAGCTCCTCCTTCCACCCCAGCTCCTTGTATTTTCCTCAATCAGTCTCTGCCGACGCCTATATTGGCAGCCAATTACTGCCCTCCACTTCTTTTGACAACCACCGTCAGATCGGTGTTTGTGTTGTTAAAGAGGAAAATAAACAAAACCCAACACAATGTTTTGAGACTTCACAAAAAATGTCTCAACTAACAAACTGACAGTTATTGGGAATTGGTGGAACATAAATAAACTGAACTACATTGAAATACAGTTACAAGCAGGACTTTTGTGACAAAGAACCACTGTAACTTCATACATTAAATGCATTCAATTAAATGACAAGTGATATTAAAACAAAGAGCACTAAGATGAGAGCCAATGCTTCCAATGCCTCTTTGATTTGTTAATCATGCGAGGGCTTCATTGTTTTAATGTTCGGTCTTCATTAGTAGAGTAACATCTTGTAGTCAGTCACCATGACCTCAACTTCAGCTCTGGTAATACCTTGCTTACCCATAAGGGTATCACCAGTCCAATTTTAGGGCCATTATTTACCATATTTTTCATGATCTAACAATGTTATCATTGACTCAAATATAAACACACCACCCTTGTGCTATTACCACCATTCCACATGTAGACGAATATAACAGTATATGAAATATATTGCAGCAATGTCGTTTCTGAAAATCCTCAAATTTTCTTTGAAAATACAAAAAAATAATAATAATGTTGAATCTGTCGGCTGCTTCCACAGAACCCATGCTTTAGGTTTCTTGTAATCCCAGAACAATTCTTTGATGTGTTAGCCGCTTCCTTCCGTGATGAGCTAAAAATACTCCTGCTGCCAGACTTCAGAGGCATCACTGTCGTCTGCCTTTCCCAACAGCTTTTTCCAAAAGGTAAGAGCCTTTAGTGATAAAGGGCACAAATGAACAAGACAAGACTTGAATTTAGTTCCATCTCTCTATGAATGTACAGCATTTATTATCTGGCTCATTACAATATAAGTGAATAGATAAATGCAACACCACCAAATAATTTAACTGCACAATCACAGACATCATCAGGGCAAGAGATGTTACAGGAGCTGCCCTGATGAGGGCAACATAACACCCTGAATGATGATGTGTGCTGGTCTTCAAAGAGGGAGGAGTTTCATTCGTGTGCATCTTCTAGCCCAGCTAACAATACAAATCACAGACTAAAAGACAAAGGTACTGATAACCCAGGGCTTCTGCGGACACCAAACACTATTGCGGTGGGGTGGGAGGATGTGGGAATGTTTTGTTATTTCTGTTACTTGCCATGAATGTCGGGCGCACATGTTCAATCGACATGATGACACCTGGCCATCAATCCAGTGAGTTTGTCAGAAACTGGCCAATTGGCACTTGCAATTTGAACTGAAATGACTGTGATGTGTGTGCTTCTTATGGCTTCTTTTAGTGTGGAAATAATTCACAAGGAGCCGCTCAGGCTGTGGCATCAGTTGTCTTTAGTTACCCATCTACAGTGTGCTCACTGTGTGAAAATGCACACAGTGCATTAAAATGTATTATTTAAATTTTTGTGAGGTGATATGTGCCCTCAAAGCACCTTTTTAAATAAAAATATATAATTATTATTATAAATACTCATACTGCTTGAAACAATGATGTTGCCATGGTTACTGCTTCAGGTGGTGGCAGACCTCCGGGTATTTCTACTAATTTACATACGTATTTTTGGGTGGCGACAGGGCGGACCAAGAGCTGTGCTCTCTTTCCTGCAAATTAGAATTTATAAAGGAAAGGTGCGCATGGCTTTACACATCCAGATTTTTTTGTGCGCTGCACTAAATTTGTCCATACAAGTTTTAGTGTGAAAACTGCACACTCAATTACAATTAATACAATTACAATTAATATAATTACATTACTACATCGGAATACATTCTTTATTATTTATTATAAATTTTTCATTCTCTTAAGAATGTAGAGCTAAAATGTAGAGCCAAACAAGACCTTAAAGTTGTTCCAGTTTCTCTTGTTGGCCAACCTGTTGAAACTGTGGCAAATTTTAAATACCTTGGGTCGTCAGCTCAACTTTGATGAAAACACTGACTAAATTTTGAAGAACTGTTCTCAGAGACTACCTTAAGAAGACTTGGTGATCTTGGGGTGTCCCACTTAGGTTCTAGTTGGGTCACCTCTATGTCTTGAATTTGGGGGGAAAAAACAGATTTTATTTATCACTACAGAAGGGTTAAGTGAATGCACATATGAAACTTTTGTTTTAGTTTCAGATTAGAGTTATTTCTTTTTGGTAGTTATTATTGATTAAAAGTATTGTTTTGGGCTTTGCGTAGGGAAGGGGAGCTGTTATAGTCTAGCCCTCTGGCTCATTTTAAAACGGACCTATGCTGTCCCTGGGTTCCAAGCTGTTTTATTTAGATTCAAGAGACTAGTGAAGTTTTATTCCTTTGTTGTATTCACCAGGGATGTTTGTGTGAGTGCTTTTGTTGGGGAGCATTTAGGCATATTTAGTTATATTTGTGTTTTCCTGCTGACACAAAGCTGTGTGTGCCCTGAAGGACAGACCTTTCATCTCACAAATCTAAAACACCGTGATGGCCCACCTCTAAAATCTTTTGATTTTCATTTCAGTGGCTTCATTTTAATTTTTTTAAGCCTCCAGTTGGATCTGCATGATGGAAACACAGCAGCCGCTTGCTCTCTGTGTGTCAACCCAATCTTCAAGAAAGTTTTCAAGTTTGGGACATCTTTATATGGTTACCTCTGAAAGATTTCGTCATCTTTTTGCATTGACTTAGTTCGTCAGGCTGGCATCTTCACCGTCTCACCATCAATTCATTTATCAAGATTATGTGCAGCAACTTGATTTTCCTTTTCAACCACTAGATTGATCACCTTTACCTTAAAAGCTCCATCATATGCTTTTCAAGTGTTTTCCATGATGAGTGTGCAGTGTTGTATAGTAACGAAGTAAAAACACTTCACTACTTTACTTAAGTATATTTTGGAGTACCGTATTTTCCGCACTATAAGGCGCGCCGGATTATAAGGCGCACCTTCAATGAACGGCCTATTTTAAAACTTCGTTCATATATAAGGTGCACCTCATTATAAGGCGCATAGAACAGACGCCACAGTTATGTTGCCACCAGTCCGGTATTGAACGGAACATGATTTGTTCCGTTCACTACAAATATGGATGTCTAATAACAAAAAATTGGTCCCGAGTTCTTTATATAGCATCTGCACTAGTCATTGTTTCACTCACGGTTTTGGTGTTGCGATATTGTGCCCAACTGCTTTCTGGT
>CAEGAF010110112.1:0-11520 GCA_903067075.1 Micropoecilia bifurca | reverse complement strand
AATTTTTCATTCTCTTAAGAATGTAGAGCTAATTAAATGATCTAAACAAGACCTTAAAGTGGTTCCAGTTTCTCTCGATGGCCAACATGTTGAAAATAACATGTGACTATATTTTGAAGAACTGTTCTCAAGTCTCTACCGTTTAAAAAGACTTAGTGATCTATGTCTTGAATTTTTTTGGGGAAAAAAATAATATTTTATTTATCACTACAGAAGGGTTCAGTGAATGCGCATATGAAACTGGTGGGTTCGGTACCTCAAAAAAGGTTAAGAACCACTGCTCTGGAATTAGCTTAGATTTGTTTTTCACTTTGAGGCCTCTTACATTGGTGAGATTATTCTTTGGATTGATTTTGTTTCTTTCTCTCAAGGACATTTTCTTAACCGACTTCATATATTTCCAAAACTTTTTTAATGAATCTTTGCAACACATGAGCCTCTCTAGCTCAAAATGTATTTAGCTTAAACTAACCTAAGCTGAATATTTCTGCACTGTCCAGCAATTTTTTTAAATCTGTAAAAACTTTAATGAATTTTGGAAACACAAAGGGAGAATTTCAGTGTGTTTTTCTTCTTTTAGTACAGGTCCATTATATTTGCTTTAATATCAGTATCGGTTGATGTTGAATATTTTTTATCATATATATATTGGTCCAGGAAGTAAAACTGGACAGAAATTAACAATTGGAAAGTCAGCAGTTTGGTGCTTTATCACAGATTCAAAAGGGTAAGAAAATATATGCATATAGGTAAATATTGGTTGTTGGCCCTATCAGCAATATCAACATCTGATAGGTTTTGGTCCTCATCTTCATATTAGTACATCTCTGCTTCACTTTATATGGAAAACTAAAAAAAATGTTCAAATTTACTCTTCTCAGGACAATTTGTAAAATCTCCTCGTTTTCATAATCCAAGTATTGTGCTTGAGCACATTTAAAGATGTATTGTAACACCCCCAATATCTGCTATTTTTTATGTGTGTGTGTGGCTGGGTGTGTCTAATTCCTCCTAAATGGACCCTATTTGAGGGGTTGGTCCCCATGAGCTGTAAGGCCAGGGCTTATTGCCATCTGGGCATGATGTGAGGTTTTGTTTGTGGATGATGAACCGCAGCCACCAAATCCCACTCTTTCCCCCCCAGTTTGTTCCTTTAGGGGCCAAGGGCAAGCTTTAAGTGCAGTGTCAAACACAACGTGGTAACCTGAGCATGTGGGGTTTTTGCTAAGGTTTTCCTATTGAATTTGGGAACAACTCCTGAGACTTCCTCTAAGCACCAGCAAACACTTCCACTGTCCCCCCTTAAGTACTCATTGCTCACATTTTCCCCAATCCACACACATGCAAAGCAAGCATATTTTGTTTTATTGCTAGATTCAGCTAATCTTGCTGGAGGGCTTTGACTCCTTATCCCCCTCCTTCTCCTTCGCCCCTCAGTGTTTTAGTCATTCCAGCTGTGAAGGAGCCCTTAATATTGTTGGCATAGCTGCAAATTGTGCAAAACACACATTGGACACACAGGAAAACATGTGCAAGCATGCCGGGGCACAGTGAGGCGCACACAGATGCATGCGTGCATACACATACAGACGCACGCTCCTCCCCCTCTCCATTCATTTTGTTCCTTATCCCACTTTTGCTCACAATCTGCCTCAATCGTCTACATCTCCCATCTCTCCCCTCCCCTCTAACTCGCTGCGCTGCGGTGCGTTTGTGCCACGCTGATAAGCCTAAGATAGCAGATCTCGGTGGTCGCTGATGTAATGATGATGAATGCTGCGGTGCTGCCAGTCTCCCCCTCGGGGGGCCCTCGACACTGAACAGTCGCCCTAATGAAATGAACTCAAATACGGGACCCCGTCTGCGAGGGAGGGGGCCGCCAAATCTAAGACGACACTTCAAGAGTTTATATTTAAATGTCTGGAGGTTTCTGACACTATGTGTGTCATAAAATTAAGTGTGTGAAGATGCAGAGGCTTTAAATAACTGCAACAGTGATTAGTTTTTTGATATCATTAGTACTTGTTTAAGCTTTTTTTTTTCCAAAGGGAAAAGTTTATTTTTGTGTTTCACTTTGATGTCTACAATTTGTAGATGACTTTCAACTCTCTGCCTTTGTTACCAAGGCGTATAATTTATGTTAAATTGATTTGCTTAATGTGCTTAAAAATAAGATTTTTCTTCTAAGTGAACAGTTGAAATTGTGGTGCTTAAACCTATTTAATCTCCAGCCTTGTCTGCGTGGAAGGATTACAGTTGAACACAAATAACGATAGAGACGCTCTTTTTCTTTTCTCTAAGGCCTCGTCCACATGAAATTGCCTTTTTTTCCCAAAGCAATCGGAATATTTGTTGTTTATATAAAGTTATTTATAGATTTGCTTACAGTGATGCCTTCATTCACAGGATAGAAGATGAACCTAAAAGCTATACTGTCACTGACCTCTATGTGATGCGGTAGAGCAGGCATTGAAATACACTAAAAATAGAAGAAGGCTGCCATCAGAGGTGGTGGTTATGACATCATCTTTTTCAAAGTTGGGTGTTGTTTTAAGATGTTTTGCCATCATGTGACACCCTTTGTGATTTCTCTGAATTAATTTTTTAAAATTTCTTACTGATTAGACACTTCTTCCTTCAGTAGCAACTTGCACCCTGAAGAGTTTTGGGGTTTTTTTTGCTTCTCTGATGCCCTGTTTTCACTGAGTATTACAATATGGGTCTGTGTGATTGAGTAGCACTGTTTTATATTCTGGCATATTCAGAAGATTGTTTGCACTGCCACCTGGACTTTCTTTCACTGGAGGGAAAGTTAAACCCAGACAGATAATGTTGCATCGTTCAAGTGCGACGACAAACTTGACACACTAATCGGTCTTGTTCTTGTCATGAGCTGTGATATTTCTGTCCCTCAATCAATGGGGTGTGTTGTGTTATGCCAGTAGCTCCGCGCTAAACGTACCATTGTCCTGTGACAACTGAAGCGGGCCCAGGAACGATGGGTTGGTTGTTTGGGTCTCTTTTATTATGGAAACAGAAAAACAGCATATTAAACTACGCCAACCCATTCTGTACTACTCAGTGGAAATGAGGCATAGTTGTACTTTGTCACTAATTGTGTTAGGAGCACCATTTATGTCCAATACCTACTTGTAAATGAACTGTGTCAGTCTTCAGTCGTACACCAATTTTCCTTTGTCTGTTTTAACTTGATAGAAAAGGCTCACGGTGTTTGATGTCAGAGGTGAAGGGTCACCTAGTAAAAAAACAAAACAAAACAAAACAGTGTTTGTAGTGTAAGCCATTATGTGGAGTGTTGGGGAACACCCTCTCGAGTGCATAATGGGGTCGTTGGATGAAAGAGTCTTCGCGTTGGTAAATTTCAGAAAAACTTCCAGGAAAACTGACAAAAATGAGCAACAGGACAGACGAAAGCAGAGACGGGAACATCTGCAGAACTGGGTGTGGGCGTCCAGGTCAGAGGGATTATGGGTGAAAAGGTCCTGCTTTTAATTGCTGCTTTGGAACTGTGGCCTGCCTTGCGGAGTACAAAAGGCCCGTCAGACACGCTTCAGTTGCTTGGACTTCTGAATGTTTGCCCGACCAGAGGAATGCCCCGCTTTCGCCTCGACTCCCCCCCATTTCAATTCAATCCCCAATCCTGACCCTCGTATTCACCACACTTTTCTTTTTCTCTGTGGCCCCCGCTCACCTGGGACACATGCATGTTTGCAGTTTTTGCTCACAAGCACTTTTTTTTTTAAACATTAAAGTTTGTTGTCGTTAATGACATTGTTGCAGGTGTTCACAGATCTGTATCATACATGTTCTAACAATTACCCCATCACACGTCAAGTAAAACAAAAGAAAAAAAAATTACTGAGACCTGAACTGAGATAATATCTTCATGAGCCAGACAAAAAAAACAACAACAAAAAAACGTCTCCAGTTTGGGGACGACTGGTATACGTGTATTCATGCGGGAGCGATTAGAGGACAAACCCTCGTTTAATTCTGTTTTGATTGGTAGGGGTGTAATTGCATCGTGTTATTTTTTTCCCCCCTCTCTCTCTCTCTTTTGTAAGCAATTGCTTACAGATGTTGTTTTCGGGTCAGAACGGATGACAGACTGTGGTTTTTCAGGGGGTTGGGAAGAAACAAACAAAGCACACAGTGTTTGTCTGAAGTTTACCCCTCAACACTTCCCCCTTTGCCTTCCTTCCTTTGGGAGTTGGAAAGAAATCACCGCCCCCTACTTGTTTTAGGCTCTGCAGCACTATTCTTTTTGCATTCTAGCTAACTTTACTACCTTTTAATGCTTGCATGTTTATGGAGCGCAGGACAAATAAATAGTTGAGGGAGGTAATTAACCCGTCTTTATTGTAAAGAAAATGCTTGTTAGACTAAATATTTCCACTAGTTATCCATGAATTATGGAGTCTGTCCTCTACTTTGTGCCATATGTCCTGTACTTTGGGTAAATGAGGGGTTGTGTTGCATCACCATCCGTAATCAGAGGACCTACATGACCTAGATAGATGTGAGCTTGTAGACAGCCGTTGAGGTGCTGAACTGAGCAACATGTCTACTAGACTTTTGGCTGAACCCCTTCTTAAACCCACAGACGGTATTAACTTGAACCACCTTTATTCTTTGAAAGAAAAATTGCCCGGCACCATGATATTCCCAACGGGGCCTTCAAACAAGCCTTGTTTTTTCAGGACTCTGAGTGTTTCTCTGTCTGTGGTATCCCCTGAAGGTTTCGCCTTTCTCTCTTTGGAAAGAGCGCTGGAGTGGGATTATCAGTGTATCCACAAGCTGCCTTTACGTTTATTCTGAGATATAAAACCTTGTCAGGATGTCCTGCCTTGCTCTCTTTATTGAGCTGTTGTTTTTTATTTAAAAAAAAAAGAAACAGTCAGGAGTTCAGCTGAAAAATAAGTTGAGCTGATGTTTGGATATTTACGCGGATCAGAGTCCATAAGTGAAACACTGTGTTCAACTTAGCATTTGAGTTTTAGTGAAATTTTATTAGCTGCAGTTTAAAATAATTTACTTCTACTTTAAAATGCGGCGGATCTGTGTTAGAAAATGCAACTGAAAACAAAAAATTACTTAATATATTTGGTTTGTAAAATCTAAAACTGAACATTTAAAAAAAAAGAAACATCCTAATTTGAGAACATTTACTCAGGGGAGGTAATAAACCCATCTTGCAACATATTTGTTTTATGTAACTGATTAGTTGCACACCGTCTTGTAAAATCTTGTAAATTATTCTCTCAATTAGGCTGGTAGAAACCAACCCCTTGTTGTACAGACGGTTTGGACACTCAACTGTTGACGTCTGTTGACGTTTTAAATTTGACCCATTTGCTTATTTTTGGCTGTGACGTATGTGATGTGAACTTCGACGGTTGTTAATGTTAGTTTAGTATTTGGAAGTGTGGCCAGCAAGGACTGAACGGCTCCTTTCACTTCTTCTGCTGTTACTAAAACTACAGCCAGACTGCACTTCCAGAACTCCTTCTTTTGTTTGCCGATTTCTCTAGTTGAAATTCATCTGGACAAATTGAGTTCAATGGGTGAAATCCCAGGCAGATCACTGAAGGGAGATGAGAATCAAGTGAACTTGGATAGAAATGCAATGGCTAGGATTTCTGCTTTCTTGGATTATATTCATGACACAAAACTGGCCTTTTTTCACCACTCTTAAAAAAATAAAACAGAACATGCCGTTCAGATAAGGCAGATGTGTGTTTTTCATAAATAGATCATACCTCCTTCTAAACTCAGTCATTCCTTCAGTCAGAATAGAAATTAACAAGACAGGATGGGGAGCTCAGTTCATTTTCCCACCATACACGTTGAGGAGAATTGCGAGGGAAAATATATTTCCGAAGACTCAACAGGCTTTGTTTGAAGCGTTCAGACAGGAAATCAGCAGAGAGAGAAGGGCTAAGACATGCAGCAACGGTCCAGCATCGGAAATGAAAGGTTGGACGGCTGCGCTGAGGACTAATGGTGTCTGTATGTGAGCCACCAGACCAGGAGAAATCAATCAGAATCCAGGATTCTCCAACATGTAGAGAGATGGGAATGGTCAAAGATCCTTCTCTCTGCATACTTTCATATTGTTAGAAAATGTAGAAATCATTGTAAATAATAGTGATTGAAAATGTAAAGATTTTAAATTACATTTAAAAACTGGTCCTTTAAATGCTCTGCTGCTATCGGTTTTATAATAAAAAAATCCCTTTAGTCTTTAGGATGGGAAAATATATCTATATTCTATATGTCAACCTAATTAAATTGGCCCATTTTGGGTGGATGGAAATGACTGACACATGGCATACTTAGAAGAAAGACTGACGGCAATCTAAGCTAAGAGGCCAGAGGGTGTGCATGGGTGAAAGATGCTTTCAAGGAGAATTAGCACTAATTCATCTTGTTACATTCACCTCATTACTCCAACTTCTTCTTCTTCCCCAGTTCCACCGTCTCCATGAGGTCCTGAGGAATGAGCGATTGCCATGGAAACCCAGTCACAGGCCAGTTCAGCAGCTGAGAAGAAGAAGAGGGTGGAGACCATTGTGGCTACGAAGGGCTCATCGGCACGCACTGACATCAGCGAGAAGGCGGTGGCCTCTAGTACCACCTCAAACGGTACGTCTTGCCTCTGACTCTCCCTCCCATGAACTCTGCGGTTCATGTAGACTGATGGTTAATCAGGGTTTCGGGTTTTAATCCACAAAAGAAGCTGATTCAGAGACTTTCCCAACCTCCCAAGCTATACATAGTGGAAAATTGCATACATACCAGTGAGCCACTCAAATGAATATAGAGTGGCAGTACAAACTTACTAAACAGCTATTAGGCCAGAACTGGCTAAAGGAGAGGACATGTCAGCAGTGGTCCTGGTGATAGCATTTTTCAGGAAGGTGCCACTGCTAAACACAGAAGCAATTGGTGAAAAGTACTTCCTTTGGGAAAGACAAGCGAGCGAAGAGCAGGAAGTTTATAGAAACAATAGCTCTGTTGATGGCTCTATGTGTTAAAAAGACACTTATAAACAGAAAAGGAAAGATATCCAATGGGACCATATTGAATGTCAGCAATAGCTTTTTATTTAACATGTTTTTGGGGAAAAAAACTAAAATAGTAGTAAGCAGCAAAATCTCTTTAACAGAGAAAAATATGGAGCCAAGCACAGGAGAGCTTAGCTCCAAAATACTTTCTCATGTCAAATCAACACTTCAAGCAACATTTGGGAAATTTATAAATGTTCTTTTTTTTGGACTTGAGTTTTGGCTTTATCAGGTCACCGTAATTGAATCAGCGCATTTGAACAATGTGCCATCTGTGTTCCCATTATGTAATGAAGACCAACATACAAAAACATGATTAAAAGGTTAACACTTGTGCAAATTCATCTATGCCTTTGTTCTGTGTCATTACGGTTCTTATACAACATTCTTTGGTAGCAGCTTTGGCGTGTTTGTACAGTGAAGTCTTCAACACTTGCCATTAAAGGGGCACAGACCTTCATTAAGCCTGTCGTCATTCAGCCTTTCATTTCCAAATCTTTGGCTGGAGAGAGAAGTATTAAATAGCATTTTTTTTGTGGAAAGCTTTGGGGGATCAAGCCAAAGTCATAACAAAACCAGGGTTGAGATCACCACATCCTAAGCTGCAGCTGTGCTCATTAGTCGAGAGAGGATTTGGAAGGTTTTTGGATACGGAGAACATGCTGCAGGAGTTGGAACTGAAGGTTTTGACGGAGTGCTTTCTGACTCACCGCCATCATCCAATGGATGTGTGAGAGGGGGAAACAAACAATCCGGCAAAGAGTAAATAAGTTGCTGTGACTTTGCCTCCAGATGGGACTTATCACAGGAAGTGGGTAAGGTAATGCATCCTGAAACATCCTGGGAACGCGTTCACTCTTACCCACTCCCAGATGGCCGACAGTTTTATTCATTAACGGGGCAGCGTGGAAGAAAAGTTAGTTGCGGAAAAAGCATGGCTGCAATTTGGATATGTGATAGCGGATTTTTCTTAGTAATGTCCTTGTAATTACGGCACCTAACGACACGTGTTTTGTCTTGAAAACCTAGCGAGGGGAGCCTGTTGTAGAGTGTCTTATTCCTTAAGTCTACAGTAGTTTCCTAATACACTTGAGAATGGGGGGACTCATATGCACTAGCAGAGACTGGTCCATTTTTAAAATCTTAATCTCTGTCACAGAATCATAATATTGCTTACACTTTCTTTGTTTGGTTATAATTACAGCACATTCCCAAATTCACCCCCCCAGAACTCTTAACCTCTTATCAGGTGTAACCCTACACTGGCCTCAACTTTAACCCTCGCAGCCCCCCGCCCTGCTGCCTCCGTCCAAACAAAAGGTAATTGTGAGCATCTGTGGAACCCCTGTGACTACTTTTTGCGTTTCCTCCCTGATCTTAGCCAAGCAGAAGCTCCTGCGGTGTGCCCAGCAGTACAAGAAGTTGCAAAATGTGGAAAATAACTGTGAAAAAGGCAGCTGGAGGGAGGGATTTGTAGATTGGTATTTGGAATTGCTCTCCAGCAGATATTACTTTTCTTGGATTAGATGTTTTTGGTGCTTTTCCCTGTTTTCTTTAACTCGGTTTTGTCCAGGTTGAGTAATCGTTGAGTCCTGAAACAGAGTTCCCACATGGTTGGGTAAATGGTGGCTTCATCCTGGGTGCCATTCATCTCTTCGAGCCCCCCTCCTCCTCTTCTACTGACAGCTCAAAAGAGCCGACCCGGGCCACGACAGTGCTGTGATTGGGGCTGTTTAGGAGGGGCTGCTCTCCCCTAGAGTTCATTCAGCAGGCAGGTGGACCACAAAGTCCACTAATTCTTTGTTTAGTTATGTCCCTGGCAGAATAAATTCTGTCATTGGGGGATAATTTGTGGTTTTAAAAAGTAGTGATAAAATTTGATCATTTGCAAACTTTGTAGAAAACCGTCAGGGTCTTGTTTCAGCAACATACCCTTTACATCCAATGTTATTACGTTAAAGTTGCAGCAATAAGTGTTTGTTTTATAACAATAACCCACCGGCAGCGTTTTGAAACAATTGCAATTTTTCGTTAGAGGTATTTGAGACATTTTAGTTGTTACTAATCAACAGGAAACATTTAAAGAGAAGAAGTGGAAGAAGCAGTCTCACTCTATTGCAGTTGAATAAACGACAGACAAAAATAATCATTAAAATGGTCTAAATGCAACACTTGCTCTCTTTTACAACCTCTGACTTATAGCTAACTTTGAATCGTCTTTCAGTAATATCTGTAATATATCAGTAATATCATCCACACAGAAGAGCACTGTTGTCAGAGGACATTAGCAGCCCTTACTGTGGTTCGTTCATGAACTAGCCAGTCACTGATGAAGGCTGTTTGTGTAAGTGCAACCTGGTAGCACTTACACATGGAGTGTTCACTGATTGGCAAAAGACTGGATTTTTGCCCGTTTTGGATTTCAGGGTTAATCGAGCTTAAAGTCTTGTGATTCTTTTCCTCGGTTGATTTCTGCTTTAGATTACATGCTTTTTAATTTCTTTTTTTGCTTAAAAAGAGCAAGAGTAAAAGTCTCAGATGCAAGCAAGTGAAGCTCTGAAGGCCATCTTGTCGTAGTCTTATGTTACCAGAGAAATCCCTGGGCCAATACATAGGATGGCTGAAGCGTTTTAAGGAGTAAAATAAGCACATGAATACATTGTAAAAAAAAAAAAAAAATCTCTTCAAAGACGGGAGAAGAGGTACACAGAGGGGAGGGGCAGAGGGTTAGATAGAGGAAGAGTGAGGGCCCACCGTCTTTTTAGGCAGCCATTTAAATGATCAACAGTAAATAGAGGGGAATGTCATCTGACAGAAATAAAGTTCCCGTTAACAGCGGGGATGGAAAGTAATTTACAGATACGCTGTCCCCGCCATCTTTGTGCCTCCCAGATAAGGTTTCATTTCAGAAACGGATAGGAGACATTTTCACTTACGGGCCCCCATTCTGGGACACCTGTGATAACAGCTTGTGGACCCCTAATTGAAAATGGGTTTCAAAATGGATTTTCACTTTTCTTCCTCCTTCCTCTCCCCCCTCTCATCCATTCCCTCCCTCCCCTTCCTTCCCTCTCTCATGACGAACTAACCCCCTCTGCTCCCCTCACCCCCTCTTTTTTTTTCCCTTGGCGTTGGCCGCATTGGAAGAACAAGGAGGGAGGGGAGTGCAAATGAAGCATCGGGTGCAGATCATCCCTCAACCTGTGTCACGGCGATGACGGCCCCATGATCCGTCTTATTAATGAAATCATTGATCACTTGATGGGGCTCATAATCAACTGTTTCTGCACTATGTCCTGCCTCATCTCCTCCCTCTTCACCTCTGCTCTCCACCTTTTAGTTCCTGCTGACCCCCCTTACTTTAAAAAATAGAACTAAAACTTTCAAATTTATCAAAATTTTTTTGAATAGAAAAGCTGTTGGTTGCTGTATGAATTTTGCCTTGAACTACTGTCATGTGTATTTGGTTTTTATTTATTTTATGGGGAACCAGAGAGGGAGATAAGACCCCCCTCATGTTACTCTACTATGCCTCTTGGGGCTAATGAGAGAGAACTGATGGATGGATAAAAGACCTCTTGGGAACGCCGGCTGGCCCTATGGGTCAAACAGTCCAGTAGTGGAGGTGTTACAGTGCCTGACAGTAAACCCTATACAGGAAAACAGGCTTTATAGTCAGCAGACCTGTTTATGGTGTGCACCACATACCTATTCACTGCAATGTCACCATCTCTGTTCTAATACAAACTGTTTTTGAGATATATACTTTGGCCTTTCTAGTGTCCATCACCATGTTGGAGCCATACATTTGAATGTGTTTTATTTTTTATAATCTACCAAGGAAAAGTAGAGTTTAAGCAATAAAATGATGCAAAAGGATACATGATGTTGCCTCATCTCTCTTCAGCAGAGACAGGAAAGTGGATCGGAGTTGATGAGAAGGAAGACCTTCTAGTTCAGCAACTTTTAGTTCAAAATTAGCTCTTTAGCAGAGTTCAGTAGAGCTCTACTTCATTGCTAGTGAGGCGCTTTAGCCATGTAATTCAAGCGGTGTAGGACAAGGGACACATCTAAAAGTTGCAGGACTCTGGCCCTCAAGGAATACAGTTTGAGACCACTCAAAACTACAAGATACTTGAGACTGGGGCGAAGGTTCACCGTCCAGCAGGACGATGACCCTAAACCAGAGGCGCCCAATTCCATTCCTTGAAAGATACTGTCCTGCAAATCTTAAGGCCTGGACTTGAGATTTGCATCACATACATACAGCACTTGCTTCAGTGGAATAGCTTAATACCGTCCATTTAAAGTCTGGACCTAAAATCACATTTTAAATCTATGTGATTTAAAATGTGCAGGTCTTTAAAAACATTTGATTAAATATACTTTTCATCTGTTCTGAAACTTTTTCCAAAATTTCAGGCTTGGTATA
>CAEGAF010110083.1:0-11052 GCA_903067075.1 Micropoecilia bifurca | reverse complement strand
GTAAACTACCATCAGTAAACTACCATCAGTAAACTATCAATAAACTACCATCAGTAAACTATCAGTAAACTACCATCAGTAAACTACCATCACTAAACTATCAGTAAACTACCATCAGTAAACTACCATCAGTAAACTATCAATAAACTACCATCAGTAAACTATCAGTAAACTACCATCCCTAGTAAACTACCATCAGTAAACTATCAGTAAACTACCATCCCTAGTAAACTACCATCCCTAGTAAACTGCCATCCCTAGTAAACTACCATCTCTAGTAAACTACCATCCCTAGTAAACTACCATCTCTAGTAAACTACCATCCCTAGTAAACTACCATCTCTAGTAAACTACCATCACTAAACTATCAGTAAACTACCATCCCTAGTAAACTACCATCTCTAGTAAACTACCATCTCTAGTAAACTACCATCTCTAGTAAACTACCATCCCTAGTAAACTACCATCCCTAGTAAACTACCATCACTAAACTATCAGTAAACTACCATCACTAGTAAACTACCATCCCTCTGGTCACCTGCAGCGTCTTGTCGAACCAGCGGTTGGCGCTGTAGTTCCTGCTCCCAGTAAACTACAGTAAACTACCTGCAGCGTCTTGTCGAACCAGCGGTTGGCGCTGTAGTTCCTGCTCCCAGTAAACTACAGTGAACTACCTGCAGCGTCTTGTCGAACCAGCGGTTGGCGCTGTAGTTCCTGCTGCCTCCTCCATGCAGCATCTGGACGGCGGCGTTGCTGCGGCTCTGGGCTCCGGATCCTGGTCCGTCCAGGCACAGCGTGAAGATGCTGCTCTGGATCGACGACACGGACGCCGCGTTGGTCGGGTCTGGGGACAGAGGACAGACGGTCGGACCCGGCCTGACCCGACCCCCGACCCCCCGACCCCCGACCTCTGACCTCGGACCAGGCGCAGGTACGACGCCCCCCAGGCGTCCCGGTGCTGCGTGGTCAGGATCCCGACCGGTTCGGTGCCGGAACCCGGGGAGGCGTCACAGATCCTGTCCAGCTGGACGCAGAGCTGGTCTGGGGACAGAGGCGTCCCGTCGCTCGGGTGGAAGACGTCCAACCGGAAGAACTGGGAGGAGCAGAGACACCATGAGACCAGGGGGCAGCGCGTCTGGATTCACTTTCTAGACAGAAGAACCTTCTAAACTACATTTAATAAACAGGAAACGATCCAGAGTTACAGATCCAGAGTCATAGATCTATAGTTATTGATCCACAATCATAGATCTACAGTTATAGATCCAGAGTCACAGATCTACAGTTATAGATCCAGAGTCATAGATCTAGGGTCACCGATCCAGAGTCATAAATCCAGACTTATAGATCCAGAGTCACAGATCCAGGATCATAGATCCACAGCAATAGATCCAGTTACAGATCCACAGTTATAGATCCAGGGTTATAGATAAAGAGTTATAGATCCAGAGTCACAGATCCAGAGTTTTAGATTCAGAGTCATAGATACAGAATTTTAGATCCAGAGTTATAGATCCAGTGTTTTAGATCCAGAGTTGTAGATACAGAGTTTTAGATCCAAAGTTTTAGATCCAGAGTCATAGATCCAGAGTTATAGATCCAGAGTTATAGATCCAGAGTTTTAGATCCAGAGTTTTAGATGCAGCGTTTTAGATCCAGAGTTATAGATCCAGAGTTATAGATCCAGAGTTATAGATCCAGAGTTTTAGATCCAGCGATTCATATCCAGAGTTATAGATCCAGAGTTATAGATCCATCATAGCAACAACCATCCAGACTCTTCGGTTTCCGTCTTTTCAACATGTTTACAGTCCTGATCTCAGCCAGCAGGTGGCAGAACTGGACCAGTCAAAGGGTTTAAACCAGAGGATCAAACTGCATCCCAGCAGGTTCACCCAGTGTCCCCAGCAGGTGTCCCCATCGTTCCCATCGT
Organism: Micropoecilia bifurca; assembly: GCA_903067075.1. Lineage (NCBI taxonomy): Eukaryota > Metazoa > Chordata > Actinopteri > Cyprinodontiformes > Poeciliidae > Micropoecilia > Micropoecilia bifurca. The sequence continues at coordinate 9,119 of CAEGAF010110083.1, read as the reverse complement.
CCCCATCGTTCCCATCGTCCCCAGTGTTCCCATCGTCCCCATCGTTCCCATCGTCCCTAGTGTTCCCATCGTCCCCAGTGTTCCCATCGTCCCCAGTGTCTCCATCGTCCCCAGTGCTCCCAATGTCCCTAGTGTTCCCATCGTCCCCAGTGCTCCCAATGTCCCTAGTGTTCCCATCGTCCCCAGTGCTCCCAATGTCCCCAGTGCTCCCAATGTCCCCAGTGTTCCCATCGTCCCCAGTGTTCCCATCGTCCCCAGTGTTCCCATCGTCCCCAGTGTTCCCAATGTCCCCATCGTCCCCAGTGTTCCCATCGTCCCCAATGTCCCCAGTGTCCCTAGTGTTCCCATCGTCCCCAGTGTTCCCAATGTCCCCAGTGTTCCCATCGTCCCCAGTGTTCCCATCGTCCCCAGTGTCCCCATCGTTACCATTGTCCCCAGTGTCTCCATCGTCCCCAGTGTTCCCAATGTCCCCAGTGTTCCCAATGTCCCCAGTGCTCCCAATGTCCCTAGTGTTCCCAATGTCCCCAGTGCTCCCAATGTCCCCAGTGTCCCCAGTGTTCCCATCGTCCCCAGTGTTCCCATCGTCCCCAGTGTTCCCATTGTCCCCATCGTTCCCATCGTCCCCAGTGTCCCGTCCCTCACCTGGCGGTTGTGGACCACGGTGATGTGTCCCGGGTCCCTCGGGCCCCTGCTGTGGTTGACCACGGTGTCCCTGGAGACGCCGGGGACACGGCAGGACGACAGGACCTGGTAGTACTGGTTCATACACAGAGGTTTCCCACCCAGGAACTCCACTGGGAGAGTCTCACTGGAAACCAGTCCACAGGTCAGACACTGGGGACAAACCAGTCTAGGCTACAGAGAACCTGGGGTTTGGACCAGGACCTGAACCAGGACCAGAACCAGGACCAGAACCAGAACCAGGACCAGGACCAGGACCAGAACCAGGACCAGAACCAGAACCAGGACCAGGACCAGGACCAGGACCAGAACCAGAACCAGGACCAGGACCAGGACCAGAGACTCACTTATCGATCATCGTCTTGAAGTCCAGAACTCCAGCAATCAGTTTGGACGCAAACCTGCAGAGACAGACAGAGACAGAGAGAGAAAGAGAGAGAGAGAGACACAGACACAGACAGGGACAGACAGAGACAGACAGACTCACAGAGACAGACAGGGACAGAGACAGGGACAGAGACAAGGACAGAGAGACAGAAACAGAGAGAGAAAGAGAGAGAGAGAGACAGAGACACAGACAGGGACAGACAGACAGAGACATACAGACAGAGACAGACAGAGACAGGGACACAGAGACAGACAAGAGACACAGACAGGGACAGACAAGAGACACAGACAGGGACAGACAGAGAGACAGGGACAGAGACAGACAGAGAGACAGACAGGGACAGAGACAGGGACAGAGACACAGAGAGACAGAGACTCACAGAGACAGAGAGAGGGACAGGGACAGAGACAAAGACAGACAGAAACAGGGACAGAGACAGACAAGGACACAGACAGAGACAAAGACCGGGACAGATATAGACAATCAGAGACAGACAGAGACAAGGACACAGACAGAGACAGTCAGAGACAGGGACAGTCAGAGACAGGGACAGACAGAGACAGGGACAGGGACATGTTGACTCTGAGAATCATTTCAGGTTCGTCCCTCTAAGCGCTAAACTCCGTCCACCGTCACCTGATCTGTCCTCTCTTGTCCCTGAAGTCCATCCTGGGCAGGACGAGTCCCGGACTGGAGTGGACAACCACGGGGAGCCGGTAGTCCAGATAGGCCGTCTGGACCCACCACTGGGACAGCTGTGGACCAGAACCACAGGACGTTTTCCAGCAGCCATTGTACAAGCCACAGCTGACCAAACGTGCTGGACACTGCCCGTCTGAACGCACCCAGTTGTCCGTGTCCCCGGCGCGTCTCTCCAGGCCCCTCTGCAGCCGCTGTCCCTCGCCGCCGTCCTCCAGGAACCGCCGGACGAGGCGCCGCGTCCGGCTCAGCTCCTCCGGCGCCACGATGGGCTCCAGCGCCGCCAGGTAGCGGCGGCACGTCTGCTGCAGCGGCGGCAGCGGCAGGCTGGGCAGCGCCGCCTGGTGGCTCAGGTAGCGGCCGGCGGCGCGGGACGCGGACACGGGCGTCACCAAGCCGCGGGGCGCCGCGGGGACGCGGGACGCCACCATGACGGGCTGGGGGACGGGAAGGGTTCAGAGACATGCTATGTTAGACATGCTAACGGCTGTTAGACAAGCTAAGGGTTCTTCTCTTAAACATGCTAACGGTTCTACTCTTAAACATGCTAACAATTCTGCTTTTAAACATGCTAACGGCTGTTAAACATGCTAATTGCTATTAAACATGCTAACGGCTGTTAAACATGCTAACGGTTCTACTCTTAAACATGCTAACGGCTGTTAAACATGCTAACGGTTCTACTCTTAAACATGCTAATGGCTGTTAAACATGTTAACAGTTCTACTCTTAAACACGCTATTAAGGTTATTCTCTTAAACATGCTAACGGTTATTCTCTTAAACATGCTAACAGTTCTTCTATTAAACATGCCAACAGTTCTACTCTTAAACATGCTAACGGCTCTACTCCTAAACATGCTAACCGCTCTACTCTTAAACATGCTAACAGTTCTACTCTTAAACATGCTAACGGCTCTACTCCTAAACATGCTAACCGCTCTACTCTTAAACATGCGAGTACGGTTCTACACTTAAACATGCTAACAGTTCTACTCTTAAACATGCTAACAGTTCTACTCTTAAACATGCTAACGGTTCTACACTTAAACATGCTAACGGCTCATCTCTTAAACATGCTAACAGTTTTAAACTGTTTAAACTTTAAATGAAGTTCCCTAAAGTTCCCTGTACATCAAAGAAGCTTTCTGACATTTAGAAAACCTAACAAGAATAATTATCTGCAAGTTAATTATTTAAATGGCCACACAGTGAAAGTTGCAACAAAAGTTCAGGGAACCTTTAGGGAACATTCCTAAAATAGGAACAGCGTCAGGTAATTCAGTAAAGAGTAAAACATAAAACATTTAGCTTTATAGTAGGGAACATGCCGCTCATGTTCATCAGGTTCCCTAAAAAGTTCCCTGAATGCGTGACCTTTGTGACCTTTAGGAAAGTTTTTAGAAGCGTTTCTGTAGCTGCTGCTACATTAGGGAACATTAACCTGAAAGTTACTGTTTTACAGAGAACAGGAATTTGATTATAAAAAATAAAACTACCCTTAAATTGAAGCTTTCAGCAGCTTAACTGGAATAAAAAACATCTAAATAACCCAAAAACTCTAATTATTACGGTAAATGTTGTGTAAAAATAAAAGTGTTTGGGTCTTATGAACAGTTAGATGAACCATAAAGTTCTGGGGAACTTCCAGCTGGTTTTATTCCCAGTTAACCCAGTTAAACTGACCTTTCACACCCAGTTAGCCTGCTAGCTACCCGAGCTAATTAGCTCCGTTCACTTTAATGAGAGCTAAGCTAGCAGCTAGGGAACTTCAGCACTGAGTTTCAGTCAGAAAACACCAAAAAACTCTAAAATTGTAATAAATTATTACGATAAATGTTGTTTAACAATAAAAGTGTTTGGATTTTATTAATAGTTAGATAAACCATAAAGTTCTGGAGAATTTCCAGCTTGTTTTATTCCCAGTTAACCCAGTTAAACTGACCTTTCACCCAGTTAGCCTGTTAGCCACCCGAGCTAACGAGAGCTAAGCTAACAGCTGGGGAACTTCAGTCAGAAAACAGCAAAAAGCTCTAAAATTGTAATAAATTAAAACTGTAAATGTTGATCAACAATAAAAGCCTGGGGATCTTCTTATGAACTAACCTTTCACCCCAGTTAATCTGTTAGCCACCCGAGCTAATTAGAGCTAAAGCTAACAGCTAGGGAACTTCAGTCAGAAAACAGCAAGAAGCTCTAAAATCGTAATAAATTATAACTGTAAATGTTCAACAATAAAAGCCATTGGATCTTCTTATAAACTGACCTTTCACCCAGTTAGCCTGTTAGCCACCCGAGCTGATGAGAGCTAAGCTAGCAGCTAGGGAACTTCAGCGCTGTGTTTCGGTCAGAAAACAGCAAAAAAAACTCTAAAATTGTAATAAATTATAACGGTAAATGTTATTTAACAATAAAAGCCTTTGGATCTTCTTAACAGTTAGATAAACCATAAATAAAATAAACCATAAAGCCCCAGTTAATCTGACCTTTCACCCAGTTAGCCTTTTAGCCACCCGAGCTAATTAGCTCCGTTCACTTTAATGAGAGCTAAGCTATCAGCTAGAGGGAACTTCAGCGCTTTTTCGGTCATAAAACACCAAAAAACACTAAAATTGTAATAAATTATAACTGTAAATGTTGTTCAACAATAAAAGCCGTTGGATCTTATTAATAGTTAGATAAACCATGAAGTTATGGAGAATTTCCAGCTTGTTTTATTCCCAGTTAACCCAGTTAAACTGACCTTTCACCCAGTTAGCCTGCTAGCTACCCGAGCTAACCAGAGCTAAGCTAGCAGATGAGGAACTTCAGCGCTTTTCGGTCATAAAACACCAAAAAATAAACAGTCAAGAGTCAATAAATCCGCTAAAATAACCCAGAAGTCCTTAATAAGAGTCACAGTCTCAGTTTATGTCGCTCAGCTCCACATATTTCCGCAGAAAACGGAGTTTCTCCGCTACATTAGCTTGACTTGCGCCACTCACCACAGTTCTGCTCCAAAAAGCCAACATTCTCACTCAGATACGCCCACAAACCGCGACCCGAATCCGGGGAGGATCAGCAGCTCGACTCGGTGGTTTGACTCCTGGAGGAACCGGAGAAATAAACTAAAACAAAACGAGGAACATCTGGAGGAAAAACCGGCTCAGGTGTCAAGAAGAGGAGGATCTACAGGAAAACACTGAAATAATGTCGTAAAATATAGAATAATACCAGAAAATTAAGTTATTTATCGCTGTTTATTGGTGGAAAACATCATTTTAAAGTCTTCAAGTGTCGTTTATTACAATTTTCTTTGAAAATTTCACTTTTATTACAAGAAATTTGAGTCCAATCTGTTTCTCTTGATCTAATTGATTAAAATTAATTTATTTCTCTGAATTATTCTGAAAGGCTTCAGTTAAAACCTAATTTAATTACAGTATGGAGTGAAAAAAATGCCACAATTTCACATTGTTTTAACTGTAAAAACTTTAAAATCCTCTTTAGTCTCTTTCTATCTACTCTTGTGAACTTTCACTAATTTTCTCTAAGTTTAAAATCAAAAAATTCAAATTATTTAACAGTTTTATTTAATTTTTTCAGGAATACATTTAAATAATGTCATGAAATATAGAAGAATATCATAGAAAATTAAGTTATTTATTGTTGTTTATTGGTCATTTATAAGAATTATTCAGTTAAAGCTTAATTTAATTACAGTATGAAGTTAAAAAAATGCCACAATTTCACATTGTTTTCTTTCTTTTCTTAACTGTAAAAGCTTTAAAATTTTCTTTACTCTTTAGTAATTTACTCTTGTAAACTTTCACTAATGTTTTCTATGTTTAATATCAGAAAATTCAAATTATTTAACAGTTTTATTTAACTTTTACGTGTTTCTACATGTAATACTGATTTAATTACAGTATGGAGTGAAAGAAATGCCACAACTTCACATTTAACAATGTTTTAACTGTAAAAGCTTTAAAATCTTATTTAGTCTCTTTTAATCTACTCTTGTAAACTTTCACTAATTTTCTCTATGTTTAATATCAGAAAATTCAAATTATTTAAAAGTTTTATTACATATTTTTCAGAAATACATTTAAATAATGTCATAAAATATAGAAGAATATCATAGAAAATTAAGTTATTTATCGCTGTTTATTGGTGGAAAACATAATTTTAAAGTCTTCAATTGTCATTTATTACAATTTAAAGATGTAACTCGTTGAAAATTTCACTTTTATCACATGAAATGTGAGTCCAATTTGTTTCACTTCATCTAATTTATTAAAATTAATTTATTTCACTAATTTTTTCTATGTTTAATATCAGAAAAATAAAATTATTTAACAGTTTTATTTAACTTTTACGTGTTTCTAGATGTACTGATTTAATTACAGTATGGAATGAATTAAATGCCACAATTTCACATTTTTTTAACTGTAAAAGCTTTAAAATCTTTTTAGTCTCTTTTAATCTACTTTTGTAAACTTTCACTAATTTTTTCTATGTTGAAAATCAGAAAATTAAATTATTTCACAGTTTTATTTAATTTTTTCAGAAATACATTTAAATAATGTCATAAAATATAGAGGAATATCATAGAAAATTAAGTTATTTATCGCTGTTTATTGGTGGAAAACATTTTAAAGTCTTCAAGTGTCATTTATTACAATTTTCCTTGAAAATTTCACTTTTACCACAAAAAATTTGAGTCTAATCCGTTTCACTTGATCTAATTTTTTTAATTAATTTATTTCTCCGAATTATTCTGAAACTATTTATCCATTATTCCTATTGAAAGCTTCAGTTAAAGCCTAATTTAATTAGTATAAAGTGAAAAACTGCCATATTACACAGTTTTCTTTTCGTTTTTTGCATCTCTAAACCTTTCATCAACTGTAAAAACATTAAAATCTTATTTAATATTTTATAATCTACTCTTGGAAACTTTCACTCATTTTTTTCCACGTTGAATTTCACTGAATTTAAACGATTTTATTGAATTTTCACGTGTTTCTAGATGCAGTACCTCGTCGCCGCCACTGGAGGCCAGTGCGGAGCGGCGTCTGGTCCAGAGCTGCGCTTTAAACCCCAGTTAGCGGAGCGTAGAAGAAGAGCGCGGCTCGCTAATGGCGGAAACGGAGCAGCAGGCGGGTAAATATGGCGATTCTGGTTCTGCTGCTGAACTGGAAACATTGGGAATCCAAACTGGTTCATCTGGACCTTAATCCGACTTCCGGTTTTCATATTTATAACTCTTTCAGCGACCATTACGTCACTGCCGAACCTCATTTCTACCGGTTAAATTTTAATAATTAGATAATTCAGCTTTTAACTACTTATTTGTTTATTATTTATCGATACAAGCGAGATTATTTAACCTGTGTTTATTTATTTCCATACTTATATGAACTGAATTGGATCCAGTTCACCTGTAATCAGGTATAAACGACCGGATCCGGTTCTGAGAACGACCGGATGTTGACGTTTCTCCATCCTGGTTCTTTTCCAGCATCATCTCCCGAGGATGAGGCCGGAAGCGCCTACGTCATCCCCCGGAAGGAGATCAGCATGGTGCCGGACATGGGGAAGTGGAAACGCTCCCAGGTAGGAAACCCGGAGCTAAGAGGGAAGCTAATGCTAACGCTAATGCTAAAGGTTCTGGTTCCGGTTCCGCCCAGGCCTACGCCGACTACATGGGCTTCATCCTGACGCTGAACGAAGGAGTGAAGGGGAAGAAGCTGACGTGTGAATACGAAGTTTCTGAGGTGACTTTAAACGGCTTTTAGTGGAAGTTTTTAAAGGTTTTTATACGTTAGCAGAAACCGCTAACTGGAAAAGTTAGCATAACTGAGCTAAAAGTGGCGATTTGACATGTGGAGCTCATTTTTAGCTTAGCGCTAAACTTTGGAAACAGTTAGAAAAGTTAGCTTCATGGAGTGAGCTAACATGCTAATGCTATTAGCGCGTCCCCCTCGTTAGCGTAACTGAGCTAACAGTGGTGATTTGACATGTGGAGCTCATTTTTAGCTTAGCGTTAAACTTTGGAAACAGTTTTATACGTTAGGAGGAACTGCTAACTGGAAAGTTAGCATAACTGAGCTAACAGAGGTGATGTGACGGCTCATTTTTAGCTTAGCGCTAAACTTTGGAAACAGTTAGCAAAATTAGTTTTATACGTTAGCAGGAACTGCTAACTGGAAAGTTAGCATAACGGAGCTACCAGTGGTGATTTGACAAGTTGAGCTAATTTTTAGCTTAGCACTAAACTTTGGAAACAGTTAGAAAAGTTAGGTTCATGGAGTGAGCTAACATGCTAATGCTATCAGCGCATTAGCGTGTGTCCGCCTCTACTAACTGGAAAGTTAGCCAAGTTAGCCAGAAGTATTTGGTGCATAACTGAGCTAACAGTGGTGATTTGACGAGAAGAGCTCATTTTTAGCTTAGCGCTAAACTTTGGAAACAGTCAGAAAAGTTAGCTTCATTGAGTGAGCTAACATGCTAATGCTATTAGCGCATTAGCGTGTGCCCCTGGTTAGCGTAACTGAGCCAACAGTGGTGATTTGACGAGTGGAGCTCATTTTTAGCTTAGCGCTAAACTTTGGAAACAGTTAGCAAAGTTAGTTTTATACGTTAGCAGGAACTGCTAACTGGAAGGTTAGCATATCTGAGCTAACAGTGGTGATTTGACATGTGGAGCTAATTTTTAGCTCAGTGTTAAACTTTGGAAACAGTTAGCAAAGTTAGCAGGAACCGCTAATTGGAAATTTAGCGTAACTGAGCTAACAGTGGTGATTTGACGAGTGGAGCTCATTTTTAGCCTAGCGCTAAACTTTGTAAATGTTTAGCACAGTTAGCTTCATGCAATGAGCTAACATGCTAATGCTATTAGCGTGTGCCCCTGGTTAGCGTAACTGAGCTAACAGTGGTGATTTTACCAGTGGAGCTCATTTTTAGCTTAGCACTAAACTTTGGAACCATTTAGCAGTTAGCTTCATGCAGTGAGCTAACATGCTAATGCTATTAATGCATTAGCGTGTAGCGCTGGCTTCCATAACTGACCCAACAGTGATGATTTGACGAGTGGAGCTCATTTTTAGCTTAGCGCTAAACTTTGTAAACATTTAGCAGTTAGCTTTATGCAGTGAGCTAACATGCTAATGCTATTAGTGCATTAGCGTGTAGCGCTGGCTTCCATAACTGACCCAACAGTGATGATTTGACGAGTGGAGCTCATTTTTAGCCTAGCGCTAAACTTTGTAAATGTTTAGCACAGTTAGCTTCATGCAGTGAGCTAACATGCTAATGCTATTAGTGCATTAGCGTGTAGCGCTGGCTTCCATAACTGACCCAACAGTGAT
>CAEGAF010110079.1:0-11553 GCA_903067075.1 Micropoecilia bifurca | reverse complement strand
TGAACCAAGTTCCTGCTCTGAATAGTTTGATACCTTTTTAACCTGAACATCTGAAGGAATCACTCTAAGCCTGATGAGTGAGAAAGGTAACAGTTGGATGTTACAGTACTTGCAGATGAATATCGATTTTTTTTCTAGGAAAGAAAATATTGATATATATATATATATATATATATATATATATATATATATCGCGATATCGATATTATTATACAGCCCTAATGTTTAGTAAGTGGTTAAATGAAAAAGCTACAGAATGTGCCAATTTTTTTTATCCGACTGATGTCAGAATAATTAATTACTAAAATAACCTTTCGCTGCAAACCTAATTCAAACTGAGGGACTTAAATCACTGAGAATTTCCCACTTTTCAAACAATTTGCCTTTGTTTTCAGGTTCCTGCAAAAATGAGTTTGGGTTTATTTGGAAATCCTTTTAATGCTTCTTCATGTGGAATAATTAAACCCTTAAAAACTAAAGGCACCAATTACAAGAGGGCGGAACATTTGTGATGATGTGAAAAGAGGACAGGTGTTGGTGTCCGTCGGTCAGTCCTGTACCTGTGCAGGGCTCTGAAGCTAACCAGGCGCTCCAGGTTGGACGGGGTCTGGATGTCTCTCTTCCTCACAGAGTGCAGCTGGAAGCCGGACACAGGCAGCACCTCATAGTCCGACAGCATGGAGTCCAGAGTTCCTGCAATGTGTGAACAGAAAACAGCTGCTATGAAATAAATAGGGAAGCAGCGAGAGAATCACAGAGCTCGAAAGATTGATTTAATATTTAAAACACATCTCAAAACTCTCAATTAAAGACAGTAAACATATGTTTTAACACTGTTTAATAACAACTTCCACTTAAAACCATTAAAATAGCGGTTCGAAATTAGCTAATGGTAGCTAAAACCACTGCTATATTTACCAAACTCCAGCTCATTTTCGTGATTTTCCTCCGACGTAATTCTTGATGTTATTACACCGTTCGCCCAAAAACAAGCAAAAAGGACTACTAATAAAACTTTCATCATATTGAAGCAGCTATGTCACACTTAAAAGTGGAAAATTGTGCTGATTGACTGTAAGGATAGCAGAGCAGCTATCCGGAAGTGCTCTGAGTGGAAAACATCCGCCCGAAAGCAACGGGTTCGCTCGTTCACGGTTCGCCGGACGGTGAAGCGGCGGGAGATCACGAGCAGCGGCAGGGAGGAGTTTGTTCACGGAAATACGACTGACGATTGAGATTGATGGCTAATGAAAGCTGAAAATAAGAGAGAATAAACTCTCGTATCACATTTATATAATTATGTGTTCTATGAAATTTCTTTTTAAACTGAGCTACTTTGAATAACGCTTGAACTGTATAGGTGTTTATGGCGATACACTGGATATAAACTCAAATTGTCTTTAAATAGTTCCAAATCAAAAATAACATAAAAACATTCACACACTTATGGATATAGGCTTTTAGACAGTGTTGTATAAAGTACTGAAATCTCAGAGTCAAGTAAAAGTAAAGGTTCCTCTCCAAAATATGACTTTGGTAAAAGTCCAAGTCACTGACTGAAATGTTACTTGAGTTAAAGTCTTAAAGTATCTGAATTTTCTTGTACTTAAGTATGGAAATTACTGTAAAAATGCATGTACTCAAGTAATGTAATGAAAAGTATAAGTAAAAGGTAAAACAAGGCAAATGCAGTTTGAATGACATTTTTTATATTTTGGTAAACTTGTCAAATGCATTTAAACTAATGTACACAACCATGTGCAGGCAAAATTAAACCTGCTAATAGATAAACCTGCAGGCATCATTTAGTTAAGAAAATTAGGTTCTTTACCTAGAAGGTAACTTAACCTGCTTTACAACTAAACCAGCTTCTGACATTAGTGTCCAACTTTGTATCAGTCAATCAGTAGGTGGGTCAAAACACCAGCGTTTCTCTCACTGTTTTGTAACGAGTAACTAAACCACACATTGAAAATGTATCGGAGTAAATGTTTGCAATCAAGTTTGAAAATTTTTGATAACTTTCACTTCACTATATTTCCATACTCGAGGAAAGTATGAAGTACTCCAAAATATACTTAAGTAAAGTAGTGAAGTGTTTTTACTTTGTTACTATACAACACTGAGATTATCAACACCAACAACACTGTTGTATTTAGTTTTGGATTAAAGGTTTAAATTTCAGAGACGAACTTCTCTCCAGCCATCATCCAGCAGGAAGCAGAGACGCTGGCTGCAGATGTCCAGACAGGATGAGTGGCAGGTGTAGGGCTGCGTGTCCTTTCTGATAAGGTCTTCGGTGTGGAGCCAATTTTTGTTCAGACTGAGAAGTCACTACAGAGTGTGAATCACCTCAAAAGCCAAGGACTCTGCCTGAATATCAATACAATCATCTCTTCTCGGCTTCACTCCTCGCTCTCTTCAGGGTTCAGATAAAATGTTGGGCTGCATTGCCAGATATTTGGAGGAGAGCGACTTTCCAGTGAGAGCATACTTGCTCTAAAATGCTGTTTAAGTGATCATAAACAGCAGGATTAAAATGCCAAGCTAGCAGGTTTTGCCAATTTAAATCCTGGGACTAACCAGATAACTGTTGTTCTACTAATGATAGATTTTCATGAGTTTCCTTATGCTTATGTGCAGGGATTGGTTGTTGAAAAAAAAAAAAAATCATCTTATCCTTCGGAATCAATAGCAGAGCAAATAAATCTAGAGAAACAGTGAAAAATGTACAAGGTGCACTTAGAGTGACAAAGAAAAAATTCCCATATGCTAGTATCGGGATTCCAGTGGTGAATTTCTCAACAGAGCTCCCGCCGGAGGAAAAAGAGAATCTTCAACTACTTAATGAACACATTATCAGAAACATGCCCTTTCTAACGGCCATTCCTGAGAAGGATTTTAAAACAGAGACAGATGACGTCCATTGGACACCGGAGACCGCAAGAACCATTTTGGATCACTGGAGCAAGGTTTTCTTCACCTCCCCCTGAACCTGTTTCCAGAGGGGGATGAAGAAAACTCTTCTTTCCATTTTAAAGATGTTTTGATCTTATCTAAAAACTGTACACTCACTAAACCACAGACTGACCTTTTAAGCAAGGGCTTGTCCTTCATCCCGGCCTTAGATATAGGTAAAAAACAAAAACTCCAATTAGAATTGGATCTACAAACTTATCGAAAAATTAAATTAACCTTTTTTTAAAGATTCCACATCACTAATACATAAACCGTTCACAGGTCCAACCAATTGGGTTCCTCCACTTAATAGGCTGCCACCAGAAGTAATGGCTCTTATTGAGCGGGATAGATCGGATTTTAAAAAATTTTACTCACAATTACGAGAAAAACAATCTTACACAAGTTGAGATAAAAGCTTTAAGAGACCTTCAACATATGAGACACTTTATTATAAAGCCGGCGGATAAAGGCTCGGCGGTGGTTGTTATGGACCGGGAACAATATACTTTTGAAGTAAAAAGACAACTAAACAATACTAATTATTACAAGGAATTACAGAAACCGATTTTTAAGGACACTATTCCAATGGTTGAAAAAAATAGTGAACAAACTAAAAATAGATAAATACATTAATGAAAGACCAATATTTGATGGGACATACAGAACCGAGGGAACGACAATTTTATATTCTTCCTAAAATACACAAAAATAAAGAAAACTGGACTGTTCCTTTTGAAATACCACCTGGAAGACCTATAGTGTCTGACTGTGAAAGCGAAAATTATACGGCTGAATATTTAGACTTCTTTTTAAATCCTTTGTCAACGAAACATCCTGCTTATATTAGAGATACTTACAATTTTGTAGAAACAATTAAACGGTTTATTCTGCCAACACATTTTTACTTTTTTTCAATGGATGTAGATAATCTATATACCAACATTCCCACCTCAGTTGGAATAGATTGTGTTAGGAGAATCTTTAAAGAAAACCCAGATACTAAACGTCCAGATGATGCCCTTTTGAAACTACTTGAGTTAAACCTGACTCGGAATGATTTCATGTTTGATAAAAAATTTTACTTACAGATAAAAGGAACCGCTATGAGTAAACGTTTTGCCCCTTCATACGCCAACATTTTTATGTCTTTCTGGGAAAAAGAGGCCCTGCAAAAATGTATTAAAAAAAACACTGTATTATCTTTTTAGGATTTGGACTTACTCAGAAGATTTTTATGAATTTGTACAGATACTGAATTCCCACGACCCTTCAATTAAGCCTAAAATGGAGTTGAATGAGAAAATGATTGATTTTTTAGATACTACAGTTTTTAAAAGGTAAAGATTTTGAAACTACAAAGAAATTAGACGTGAAGGTTTTCTTAAAAAAAACGGATACACATGCATTATTACATAAAAAGAGTTTCCATCCACAGCATACATTTAAAGGATTAGTAAAATCACAAATACTTAGGTTTAAAAGAATTTGCACAAGACCAGAGGATTTCATAGAGGCAACCAAAACTCTATTTAAAGCTTTAAAATACAGAGGATACTCTAGATCATACTTAAAAACATGTTTTCAACAAACTTGGACATCAACACATAAGGCCCAAAGGAATTTGATTCCCCTCATCACAAATTTTCAACAAATACCAAGAATCTAAACAGAAAATTCAAAAGGAACTTCGATGAAACCGTGGGAACTAATGTGAACTTTCCATCTTCAAGAATTATCGCAGCTTTCAAGAGAAATAAGAACTTATCAGATTTGCTAGTAGCTGCTAAACTACCCCCCCTGACAGTGACAAAACCTCAGGGGACAGTCTCAAACTTTAAAAAATTAAGGTTCATCAGAAATCTAAAAGATAAAACATTATTTTACATTTCCCAGAGCTTCTCGTCTAAATCCAGTAACTGTGTTTATTTAATTGAATGTGAACACTGTTCTAAAAACTGTTGGAGAAACGAAATCCACTCAGAGTTTGTATGACCCAACACCGCTATAATATCAGAAAGAAATCCACACTCTATTAGTAAAGCATTTCTCTGAAATTGGTATGGAAAATATGGTGTTCGCTGGATTACAGAAAAACTTCAATTGGACAAAGACAGAAAGAAATCAGAACGAAAATGGATTTTCCTACTGTCGACCAAGCAACCATTTGGCTTCAACTCGAATTAATTCGAAACAACAATCTAAACCCAACTAATTTTAACTAACCCACAACCAACTTCTTTAATTTAAACCTAATCAATTTTTAATCCTCCCAAATCCTAACCAAATCAAATATTTATTCTAAACCTAACCAATTCCCATAATTTTAATCTTTATCCACTGTACTTTAAAATTTAAAACCCTATCAATTTTTAACCCTACCACTTTTCCCAATCCACGACCAAAACTTTTTTAACTTTAAACCTAATCAATTTTTAATCCTACCAAAACCTAATCAAATCAAATGTTATTTTAAACCTAACCAATCCCCATAATCTTAACCTCAATCAACTTTACTTAAAAATTTAAAACCTAACCAATTTTTAAACCAAAGATTTAAAAAAAAAAAAATTTTTTTAGACCCAAATAGATTTCCATACACCATAATTTTGGAAAAAATACAACCCTAACTAAATTATTTTAATCCTAATCATTGCCAAGTTATTTTAAACCCCATTTCTCTTCCCCTGACGAAGTCACGAAGTGGAATCTGCTTTGGGAGGCGGAGCCAGGCTCCAGTGAGCTCATATTATGAGGAGAGGACCTCCCTGCCATTTTCTACTCTGACTGCTGAAGTGGAAGTAACTCTCAGTGTGCATTTCGAAAACTTACTTGGTGCGGAGCCTGATGAAGACACTGTAGTCTTGTCGAAACGTCGCGATTAGCACCTCCTTTTGGTTTTTCTTTCTAAACAAAACAAAACAGTTATTTCATATATCAAAATACACAAAAAAGATCAAAAGAACAAAAACATAAAAATTAAATACAAAAAACAAACTTTTATTAAAACAATTTTTTTCGGAGAATTTTTTTCCCTTTCGGGGTATTTTGAGTTAATTTCTAAAAAAAATCTTTATTTTAAATAATGTTTCCAAAAGTGGAAACCCTCTTTCAGTTTTTTTACAACAATTTTAATTAATTTTACGTATTGTTTCTAATTAAAGAAACCCTCCCTTAGTTGTTTAAACAAAAACCCTTTTTTAAATAAAACGGTTAACTAAATAATAATAAATAATCAAAAATAAAAAGATAAAAACTACACGGGACAGACGAAAAAATAGACTTCAACACAACATGGACGGAGACTGGACAACAATCAACACACTACCAGAGATCTAACTGGGACGATCCTCTGGGCCGGAGAGCGAGTGGCATTTTCTCCTCCAGAAGGAGATATCAGTTCTCCTACCCTAACCCTATTTTTGGAAACTAAACATCTAAAAAAATATCAAACTCTAAAAACATTTAAAAAAGCATAATACACAACTTAATAAAAATTAAACACATCCTTATTATAAATGGAAAAAACTAAAAAACATTATTGATTAAGAAATAAAGGATACTTGGCAAAAAAACAAACAGAACATGTGGAGGAGAAAGGATTGGGAAAGGGATGACGGATTCCACAATGAACATGGACGAAGGGGACAGAATAATTACTATATTCCTAACCCTAATTTTTGTGTTGTTCAAACCCAAGTGTGGTGGACGATTTTTTACATTTTATTTTAAACGGAAAGTGAAACTTAAGGGGGTGGCATGGAAAGTACATAAAGGGGGTGCCTAACGAAATTAAAGTTGCAGGGATAAAAGCCAAACGAGGGACAGAAACTAAGAAACAGAGATTAAGAAACAGAATAAGCACCTGATGAAGACACAAATAAGTCAAAACGCCATGCATAGTGCAAAGGAGGCAACAAACGAAAACCAATACTAATTCTAAGAAAGAGGAAAAGAAATTCATATTTTAAGTCTAATATACGTGAGTCTAAGCCTATTGTGTGCATTTTATGTTAAAACCCAATTCTGGTGTGTATCTTCTAAATCCTAATGTGTGCAGTGTTCCCCTCCAAAAATCCCCATTGTGCGCAGTGTTCCCCTCCAAAAATCCCCATTGTGCGCAGTGTTCCCCTCCAAAAATCCCCATTGTGTGCAGTGTTCCCCTCCAAAAATCCCCATTGTGCGCAGCGTTCCCCTCCAAAAATCCCCATTGTGCGCAGCGTTCCCCATGCCTATATAAGGCCCCGTTTGCAGGCTAGTCTGGGGCTTGCTGTGGTGGTGAGTTGGGAGCTGGGAACGTGGTGAAGCGCGTGGGTTGACGTGCAACCCACGTGGAGCGTGGGTTGTTTAGGGGTAGGTTTAGGGTTACCAAACCTAACCCTAAACAAATAAATCGACATATTAAATATACTTTTTTAGGTGCTGCCATTTGCGAGCGGCTGCCCCTACTGCGTGATGGTGGACTCCCGGCAGGCGGGGAGTCGACCATTTGCCAACATCCGGTCCTGCTGCGGGAGGGTCGACATCCCGCAGCAGGACCGGATGTTCTGCTAAAAAATGGCAGCAGGAGAAGATACCGTGCTGCAGGAAAGGAATTTTTTTTTGCTTTATAAGCCGTTAGGCACTTTTAATACAGAGAACAGCAAAAGCAACGTTTCGGTTGTGATCAACCTTCCTCGGGCAAGAAGCTATGTCTAATGACAAGAACAGTTAGAAATTGCTAATATAATGCAGAACAGTTTCAAATTTTGAAAAATAAATGTTATTTACAGACAGTGGGCTCTAATTGGCCCGTCAGCAGTAAAACAACTACGTCATCTAAACCGGATGGGAGGAGAGAACGGATTCCCTCGGGGATATCCCTGTAGAGTGGCTCTCTCTCGCCCTCTTCTGGTTGGTCTTGAAATTGCTATTTCAACAGTGGATTTCCGGCAAACATATATACAGAAAATCACATGAAATTACAGAATATTTGGAAATGCAACAGAGTATTTACATTATATACACAAATTTCAATTTTATCATCTTTACACAATATTTACACATATTTGCAATCATTCTAAGGCAAGGTAAGGTATGTCATTGATTGTGGGAATGATTTTTACATACCTGCTTCAGGTGCAGGATTTTGGCCTTGGCCTTCCTGAGCTTTTTGGACTTTTTATCAAGGCTTACAGCCATTCTTTGGCAGCTGGCCGGCGGAGAGCTGCAGGAGGCCCCCCTCCATCGTCCACGTCCAGCCACGAAACCATCGGTGGGGTCGGGTTCTTGGCACGGAGCTCCCCGAGTAGCTGGATCGTGTGGCGCCACTTGAGGTCCTCGGTGACGCAGGTGAGCTCACCTGCCTCAGTCTCGGTGAGATGCTTATCCAGCAGAGACTGGGCAAACCCACAGCCCTCGATTGGGCAGGTGAGCCCACGGAGGTTCACCCTCCGTGATCCATAATCTAGTAGAATTTTTCGTTCTACTAAATTATGGACAACGTGCACAGTGGCCAGGTGCTTCCTCAGATAGCAGGTGTATTGACAGATGGGGCACTCTGCTAAATTTTTAGGCGGCGCCATCTTTGGTTTTTTTCAAAGTCTGTGAATAAAAAATGAAATAAGCAGGATGCCACAGGATGGTGACATCCACCATCCCACTGCTGCAGGATGGTGTTTGAAGCCATGCAGCCAGAGCACATGGTGGTAGCAAGCTAGGCTTGCTTGCTAACACCATGTGCTCTGGCTGGCTGCATGATGCTTCACATTTTTAACTATGTGGGAAGCACGTGGTAGCTCCAGGGTAGCTGGAGCTAGCTAGCTCGGTTAGCTAGCTCGGCTAGCAAGCTCCAGCTATCCTGGACCTACCATGTGCTTCCCACATGGTTAAAAATTTCAAGTGTGACAAAGCCAGCCAGAGCTCGTGGCGGTAGCTAGCAAGCCACCCTGCAGCTAACACGTGCTTCCCACATGGTTCAAAATTTTAAGGTTTTCTGCTTTCAAAGTTGCCTCAACTTGACATGGTAATGAAGTTGCTTTTGAAACCCTTTTATACCCTAACTATACATTACATTTCACATTAAAAGAAAACTTTACTTAAAAAGCTCAAATGCTTCCCTTCTGTCTGTCTACCAAGCAGTGAAGTACGTCTGCTGCAAACCCTTTTAGACCCCAACTATCCATTACTTTTGACATTAAATAAAAACTTACCTTCAGCAAGTGTGCTGTGTCTGCTCTGTCGGTCCCTGTCCAGCACTGACAAAGGCTGCCAATTGCTGGGCTTTATTCACCTGCTGCAAATTGGTGCCACCTGCAATCAATTAAGAGGCTGTGCTGCTTCTCACAGGAACCAGAAAGCATGACCATATAAAACCAACTCTGGCATCCTTACACTGGCTGCCTGTCTTTTATCGAATAGATTTTATGATTCTTTTAACCCTCCTATTATGTTGCGGGTCAAATTGACCCGTTTCAAAGTTTAAAAATTGTTAAAAAAAAAAAATAGAAGTATTTTTTCTGCATGAAACTTTTTGTATTTGTCTTAATAGGTGCCATCTATGTATAAAATGAAAATGGTTCATTTTACACATTTGCAGCCCCCTCTAGGTCTGTTTGTTACATCCATGCTGTTCGGGTCAATTTGACCCGGCAGTCAAGTTGAAGGGTAAGAAGGTTAAAAAAATGTCCAATTCTATTTGTTTCCTTGAACCTATGAGACATATTTCACCACACACACACGCACCACACATGCATGCACCACACACACACACAAACCCAGTCTTTCACTGTTCTCTTTACTTCACTAGCAAGCTGCCAGAAAGCAGGTGGTCATCAACTTTTGACAGGAACCTTTTCTGTTCCCTGGACAAACTCCACCCACACTGAGTGACACTCAGTAGAAGTGGGAGGGGGAACATAAATACTCTCTGCAAGGGAGTCCTAAACACATTACACACTGAAGGTACATGTGATATCATCACTGTCAGAGATCAGGAAATGAGCAGCAGGGGAATAAAAAAGATGACAACACTGGAAGCTCTGGAGCTTCTTGTTGATCATGTCAGGACCGACTAGGATGGCAGAAACTCACATCACAGACATCAAGTTGGTCTTTGAACTACTCAGGCCTGGTGCAATACAGAAAAACATTGTTGTAATGATGAGTCTAAAAGGAAGGCGAGTTTTTGGAGAGAACTGGAAGGAGCTGGACCAGATGCTTTTACATGCATATTTGGAGGTCCTCATTCTGACCAGAGTTTTCAAGTCAAAGGATGAATCAACAGCCAGTCTAAGGGATGCAGAGACAGGCAGGGTAATATTTCGGACCATAATGTTTCTGGAGACTTTTCTCCAGAGTAATCTGCTTTGACAATGGATGGACAAGACAAACTAGCAGCTAGTAGATAAGTGTGGAACATGTGGGTTGTAACTTCCCCTGTTCTATTATTTAGGGCCTAATGTCACAGTGGATGAAAGGCTTGTGGCATTTATAAAGTGTCACGGTGTGGTGTGGTTGTGGTGAGGATTGACACTGAGACCCAGGTAAGATGAAGATGATGATAGGGATTTAATGAAAAATATGCTCAACAGTCCACACAGGCAGCACGGCAGAAACGTAGCACAAAGCTAATACCGGTAGCAACTGATTACAAATAGACTGCAACGCGAGCTAAGCAAGCCAGGACTTAAACAGTTCAACTGGCACAGACAAAGACAATTGACGAAGGTTTGACGCACTTACGACGAGGACCCAACGAGGAACAGAGACAACAGGGGAGACTAAATACACAAGAGGTAATCAAGAGAACTAGACACACCTGGGAAACAATTAACGGGGGAGACGCAGAGACGGGACTCACAGGGAACAGGATCACAGAAAACTCAAAAATAAACACACAGAAACACAGATCCTAACATAAAGATCACCTCTGGCATTCAGAGGTCGCTGCTCATATAGGCAGTATATGGTTTCCACAACAGCTAAATATGGAATAAAAATCTGGGCATAATGTGATGATAAACCCAGTTAGGTTTTGGACATGCAGGTTTAAACTGGAAATCCAGCTGGAGGATCATCTTTAGGACTCATTTGTCTTTATTCTAATCAGCGGGTCAATTTGACCCAGAGCAGAATAGTGTCTCAAGGTCTATTATAAACATCACCCCTTCGAAATAAAAATCTAAATGTAATATTAAAAAAATTACAAAAAGTCACTTTCAAGGATACTTAGTGTTATTTTGTGTTTAGGTTTTTTCAGTGGGCATAAAAAATGTAAATCACAATTTTTTATGTACAAATGAGTAAATTGTCAGATACTTAAAACAATAAAAACCTAATCAATAATTATTAATACGTTGATATTGCGATACATTTTGAGCCATATAGTCCAGCCTCAGTAATTAATCGGTCCAATATTTGACATTTGTTTACCAACACAAAGAAAGACGGGCTGTATAATAATATCAATATCACGATATATATCGATATTTTCTTTCCTGGAAAAAAAAATCGATATTCATCAGCAAGTATCGTAACATCCAACTGTCACCTTGTTCCCTCACTGCTTGCTTCACCAGGTCATCAGGCTTAGAGTGATTCCTTCAGATGTTCAGG
>CAEGAF010110071.1:0-12512 GCA_903067075.1 Micropoecilia bifurca | reverse complement strand
ATTACCAGAGAACTGTGAGGCCAGGTCTGACAAAGCGTCCATCAAGCCTTTAATAACAGCATCTAACTGGAGGAACCAGGTCATCATGGTGTCTCCAACCAAGAAGTGATGCTACAGAATATATGAAGATTTCTATAAAATACTCTGTACTATTTTGTTATTAGTATTATTTGTTATTGTTATTATCCCGTCTCTGCGTTGTTGGAAAAACCACCAGATGGCCTGGGCTCCTTAGCCGACATGGGGCCCACCAGAACAACGCAGGCCTTCAGTAGAACCTGTGTGGTGGAGACGTCAGCCTGACTGCACATTGCCATGCTGGAAAACCCAACCAGGTTCCATCTTCAATCCTGTCACTGATAGAAAGAGGTTTTGGTCTTAAATCCATTCGACCAAAACTGCCCTTCTTTGATTTGTTCTCTTTAAAAGAACAAATAATTGAAGATCTCCAAAAGATAAACATGCGTCTTTCTGAACAGAAAACAAAACAATTGCATGTGGTTTACTGAACGTCGGCTCTCTCTCCTCAACGACTTTGCTGGTTAATGACTTGATCTGTGGTAATCAGATTGATTTATTCTGTCTCACAGGAAGCTGGCTGCAGCAGGATTATGTTACAGTAAATTACAAAAAGTATATATTCATATATGTATGTGAATCATCTGTTTAAATGTCTTTAAAATCTGTATTTAAAAAGTAGAAATATGAATTGTAAATAGAGTTCAGGCAATTTACGTGAATAGAGAATCATCAGACATGTTTTAATAAAAGAGAGCAACATTTACTGTCCAGGACTAATAAGCTAAATCCTTCTTCTGACTGTTTATTTTTTGGAAGAGCAAAACAATTCCCCACCGGTTTTCAGTAGATTGTATTGCTTCTACTGCAACAGTTTTATCTTTGAGAATACAAAGCTAATTCCCTGGCTGTTGATTTACAGAAATATTCATAACAACGTTAGCTTTGGTTTAAATGATCTATAATCTCTCATTTAAATGTCGCTGAACTCGGTTAGTGCAGAGAGACTCCGGCTCACTTTAACAAGTCTGTTTTTTTATTTTCAATGCAGGATGGCAGAAGCCCACAGTGCAGACTGCAGGGAGGTTATGTGAGGACACTGAGACGTCTGTATCTGCGTGTTCATCAGGAGCCAAGCTGGACCTCTGATACTGTAAGGCTGATGTGTTGGAACTTTGCAGCAAATCAGTGAAGGGTTTTACAGAACAGATTAGAAGAAGGCAGCACAGACGAGCATTATTAGCTTGTTGCCTTAAAGCTCATCTATTATTCAGCTGCTTCCATCTGCAGCAGCAGTGAGCTTCCTGTCTGCACACAGCGTGTTCCCATCTGCACATGAAACATCTTAGCTGTACTGGGAGGAAGGTGAGGGGAGTGTTGTTCTTGTCATTTTTCCAACACGAACGAGCCTGAGATTTTCAGCTAATAACAAAATCCATCCCATCTCTCTCCACTGGAGCGCCGCTTTTTTCCTTTTTAGGATTTTCTTTTCTAGTCTCCTCTGGCTTGGGATCGGAGAAAAACCCAGATATTGTAAACACAGATCTGTAAAAAAATGTCAGCAGCTGGTAAGCACCAACCGAGGGGAGAAAATAAAGGTGTTCACCTGTTTAACCTCAGCCTGTAGGTGGCGCAGCTGCAGGGTCTGCTCCAGCCGTGTGTGTGTATGTTGCGTGCTGATGTCGATTTCCTGCTGCTTTTCATGGAGGAACTCCAGCAGCTCTTGGACCTGAGAGGCCAGATCCATGTCCTTCTCTCCCGTCAACTCAATTCCTGAACAAAACACACAAATTCAGAGGTGATCAACGACGGTGGCAGCAGGAGATCTGTTGTTTCTACAGCTAGAAAACAAAGACAGACTATAGCAACTGAAATCTCTTTGTAGCTCAGCTGTAGTTAGCCAAGTTGGCTCTGACTAAACCAGGTGACCTCAAAGTGGATTCTTGCAGACCAAGCTAAAATAAAGTAATATTTGTATAAACTGCAGGACAGTTTCTGGAAAAGACCAAACGCAGCCTAGCAGCATAAACTTCTCATACTTATTAATAAGTGTGATGGTGGAGGTGTGATGAATGGACCTTGTTTTGCAGCCTCTGGTCCTGCAGTCTAACTGTGAACTCTTACGGATTAGTAGCCATGTCCATAAGCAATTGGCGGCAAACCTAAATTAACCACAGAAACTTCACTATAGCATGGATTTCACTGAGAAAGCCCGTCCATGCTTTACCTGACGCTTGGACCTCCATGATGTACTGGTGGAGGTCCTGACCCTGCTGCATCACCTCGTAGGTCATGTTGTTCATGGCAGTCTTCCTCTCTGCGTGGCGTTTCAGCCGCTGCTCTGCCAGGCTTATGTCCTCTGCACCGCCTGAGGAGGAGCTGCTGCTGCCGCTGCTGCTGCTGCTGCTGCCACCTGAACGGTTGGTGTCACTCAGCTGACGGGACAGATCCTCGTTCCAGGCGTCCAACTCTGCTGTCACCTACATGGACGGTCAGTCAGTCAGTCCAAATGAAATGGGGACGCACTTATCCACTTCTTTCACTTGTGATACCAATACAAATATCAGATGTTCAGTAAAGGCCAAAACTGATCCGATATTAAAAAGCAGACTGAATTACTCATTTATTTGCTAGCTCTGCACAAGGACGGTGCACTGAAATGCACCAATAACGTCACAGGTTATGTGTAAAACCAACAACTTTAATTTGTTCAGTCAGTGCAATTAGGAGAGTAACAGCCAATTTAAAGTAAATAATAACTAGCAAAAAACAATCAGTTGACTATCTTGGTCAAATATAAGAAATAAACTGTATAAATACATAAACTTCTTTCAAATGGTTCACAAAGTGCAATCAGGAATTCTAAATGCACTGTAAAATAACTAATAAAGCACGACATCATTCGTGCCCTTACTGATGCCCAATCTAGAATTTGTTTCAGTTTCGGGACCGAAACAGACATTAATATTGGATTGGTGAATCTCTAAACTAAACCAAATGAATGAAGAATTAATGACTGTCGGGAAAAAAGAAAACTTCCTCTGACTCGTGTAGACTCGAGTTTAAAAACTGAATTGGCGGCAACATATGAACAGATTGTTGTGTTGGTGGTTAACTAAAGTGAGGCTGTTAGATGGACATGCTCTTGTTCTTTCACCTCTAGCGTGTATTGCTCAAAGATGCGCAGCTGCAGAAAAATGTCCAGCTTGATTTTGCGCTCGTGGAACAGCTCCTCCATCTGGCCCTGGGCCTCATCCAGCTGCTGCAGCACCCCCTGGATGTGCGCGATGGAACTGCAGTGTGGCGTCTTGCTGGTCGACATGGCTGCATCTCTACGGAAATGGGGGCAGAAGAAATGTGAGGAACTGTGAACAAAGCTGTTCATACAACTTCTTGTTTTGGAATCCCATCTCAGAGATAGAATAGGAAAAAATGTGTTGTGTAAATGTTGGGATATTTCACCAGACAGGAGAGTGATCTGCAAGAGTATTAGAGCAGATTATTACTGTCTGATTGTTTTCTTGTCATGTCACAACCACACACCTGAGTGTATTTTACTGGGTCTTTTATGTCACAGACAACAAAAAGTGATTGATTATCCTGAAGTGACAGGACAATGATGCATGACTTTCAGTTTTTTTAACCGAATAAAAATCTGGACAGACTGAAGCCTTTTTGTATTCCTTCCCTTTACCCGAACATAAAATCCATTAAACACATAAGTGTGTCATTAAAACTCAGTATGAATCCAGCTGTTCCGTAAAAGTCGCAGGGGTTTGTTAGAGAACATTAACATCACAGCAGACATTTCAGGGATGGAGATGCGGAGAGGTTTAAAGCAGATTGGTTCAACAGTAACGTCCCAATTCTTGAAGCTCTCCCAGAGTTCTGATCAATCCATCATCTGGAGAAGGAGAGAGGATTAACCAGCTGGAAACTGACCTACACTACCAGAAACAAAACAATACCATCTACCGGAACTGAACTTCATGCGTTTAAAAATTGCTAAAACACATGATGTGATTTTTCCAAGATAACTTCAACTTCCGTTTTTTTTTTTTATTACTGTATGTTTAGATTAAGCAAGAACGAAGACAAAAGTAATGTTAATATTTCCACAAATAAGAGTACAACTAATAACAGCATCAATATCATCAATAATAATGATGGTATTGATGCTAACAATGCTATGTAACAACAACATAATATATCGAGACAGTTTCGTGTAATTTGTGTGAACCATTTCCTCATACAAAAGTTTAAATTGTTCAATCAGATCATCAATAAAAACAAGAATTTGTCTTGTGTTTTCTTAAAAAAATGAAGAAAGTCAACAAAATAATGTGTCACAGTAGCACAAGCATCTGAGATTTTCTTCCTCAGGTTTTCTGCTTCAAGCAAATCTGATCTGCTCAAAGAGAATTTGTTTGGTTTTCTCTCTAAAATGAGTTTGTGGTGAATTTATATATAAGGATTTTTTCCAGGAATTGGATAACTGGGATAAGAATCAAAAGACTGAACAGCCTGGAAATATGTTTAGTGACACAAGGAAAGTATACTGACTGTTTTTTTTACTTTATAATTTCAACTCTTTTTCTTTCCTTTTTTTGGAGAAAAAAAACCAAGATGAAAACCATTATGTTCCTCTGGGGTCTTATTAATATAACCCTACCTGACACAAATAATATATCTTTTTAATGGCATACTGAGTAACCGTATCATAACCACGGCTCTGTGGTGCGTCTGCTATCAGATGGAGTTGTCCTCCAGTCGTCACTGCTCCTCTCAGACTGCAGCGTGTTACCTGAGCTGCTGCATCAGTTCCTCTCCCTCTTTGATCACGTTGAGCGTTGCTTCCAGTGTGGCCGTCTGCTGCTGCTGGAACTGCTGAATCAGAGTCTGAACCGAGTCCACCGAGTCGCAGCTCACGTCTTCCAGCAGCTGCTTCTGCAGCTCCTCCATCCACGACCACAGCTGCACCCAGGCAAGCACGCGCAAAGCACACCATCAGTTCCTCCACACACTCAAAATGTGACAGAAAACTATTTGGCACCATCAGCTGAGGTCAAAGGTCATGGCTCACCTCCTTGGTGTGTGTGTGGAAGGAGACAGACATGTCGAGCAGCAGCTTCCTGTGCTCCACCCGCCGAACAAAGTCTTGGATCCGCACCTCCAGGTGTCGGGCGGCCTTGTAGATTTCCTCTGGGTCGCATTCTCCCGTCTGTGCCAGCTGCTCGGCCGCCTCCAGCAGCTTGTCTGCATTGGTGTATGTGTTCTGAAGGATGGAGAGAGGACCACCGTCATCATCATCATCAGGTACAAAACAGTATTTATTTGCAACACTGTGACCCTCATTTTAGAGAAAACCTTCTCCTGCATGTCAGGGGCGATTGGTTTGTGTGAGTACATGAAGCAATATGAGCCGGAACCTGAGGACCTTTTTTTTTTCAGATGTTGTCACATTAGTACGCAGGAGGGGTGTGACGACATCTCAGCGTACAATATCTTGTGATATTAAAACATTACAGTATTTGTCGTTGATGCCAACATAAAGAGTCACATGAACTCCCGTTCTTCCTCATTCTGGCGTGTGCTTCGTCCTTTCCACTGAGCGCATACACTGGTTTAAACCGTAAAGTTGCCCAGGTTTTGCATATTAGAGTGAATCAGGTTTTAAATGTACGCACTAAATTAGTCAAAGAAAGAAGAAAGCGGTTTGCAGCAGGACTGTGCTGCATTGGTGAAGTGTTAAGTGATCGCATTTAAATTATAAAAGCATGTAAAGTTCTGAAGTGGTGCTTTAAGTAGGGAATTGTAGCTTTCCAGGTAGTTGTTGTGTCCCATTTATGTCCGTTTCTCACACTGATCCAACAGGCTGCACTGCAACATCAGAACCTTTTATCCATGGGGCAGATTTGAGGTTTTAACTTGGACTTCTGGAGCAGTTTAAATGATTACCTGCTAATTTAATTCTCTCACCAGCTGTTGGACTCACACACTTGAATATATAAATGGAGAACAGCGACAAGCTACCAGTTCTGGTGCTCTCTGATCTATACCAGACTAAATGGTAAATTTGTAAAACAAGCTCTGTCGAGGACAGGAAACAGAGGAAAACACACAATGTCTCCCAGTCAGATTCAATTTCTGCAAGGCAGCAGCATCAACATTTCACTTTCAATAAACCCCTTAATAAAGGAAAATAATCTGGTCTGAACTCTCTGCAGTAATCAGCAGGAAAACTGGATTAGTATCCGTCTCGTCTGGTACGTGAGGGGGGACCTGAGATTTACCTCAGGAAATGTTCCACGGCTCAAGACGTTGGGGGTATTCTACTCTGAGATGAAGAGGAAGTAAATGGAGGCAAGGAAGGAAACAGTCTCTTCACATCTGTCACAGTGGATATTTCCAATGATAGGTGGATTATTCAGAAAAAAATTATAACCTACAAATTAATTTTATGATCTGAACCACAACTGGTTAAATCTTGGTGAGAATCAGAGACATGATGGAACAGAAATATCCTGTAGCTTCAATAAAAAAATAAAACAACTTGTTTTAGGATATGAGGAATAAAGTCTTTAAAAAGATACAAAAATTATGAGGAGATTAATTTAAACCACATAGTAAAGTATTTGGGGATTTTTAATTTAACCTTCATCTATTCAGGTGAGTTGATTGAGAGTCAGTTCTCATTTAAAAATAAAGAGCTACATAGTGAAAAGTATGTTTGTGCGTGCGTGTGTGTGTGTGTGCCATGTATTTGATGCATTGTGGGGACCATTTTCCTGACACAAATTAAGTTATGGGGACCACTGCTCCTTGTGGGGCCCGAAGCCTGGTCTCCACAAATGGAAATGCTGCTTTTGGTTTAGAGGTTAGGGTTTAGCACTAAGGTGAGTACATTTTGATTAGACTTACTAATGTTTGGGATCAGGGTTAGGATTAGGGGCAGGCTGTAGAAATGAATGGAAATCAATGGAAAGTTCCCGCAAAGCTAGAGTGTCAAACATGTGCGTGCGTGCGTGCGTGCGTGTGTGTGTATTTAACAGTAAGAGACGGTTTAATGACCCCCATCCAATGAGTTATGTCTTTGGTTATTCCTAACAGTGAAGATAAAAAACAAACACACACACACACACACAAACACACACTCACAACCACGCTTATCCACACACACAAGTTCATTGATGGACGTGTTTGATGGTTGTTTCTATCGAGACTGTCAGTTGTCTGATTGCATTTGCTTTAATGTCAAGTAAGTGCATAGCTTCTAAACCTGTGTGTGTGTGTGTGTGTGTGTGTGTGTGAGCGTGTGTGTGTGTGTGTGTGCGTGTGTGGTTAAGTAGTGCAGAGAAGCAGATGTCTGAGGGTTCTGCTCTCTTCAGCGCTGAAGAAACTAACACTTTATTCACATTAAAACCTTCAACATGTTTCTTTGTTTTCGTGTTTCTGGTTCAGACCTGGGGTCCTTGGCTCCTCCATGGAGGACTGGGGAAGGAAAATTAAGAACATTTTTGGGACAACCTCATGACCATTTATGGTCACATACATCTAGCCCTGTGTGTTTTCTGCTACCAGGCACATGGACTTCTAATATTCAGACTTAATTAGGGAAGATTACAAACAGACTGCAGTCAAAAAAGAAAAACATTTTTTATTATTATTTTTAAATCAGCATGTTCATGACGTTTATTGATACTTTGAAGACACAGTAAGAATGATGACTCACACAAAAATAGATTTCAAACAGATAGAAATCATACAGATTTCTTCTATCTGTGATTCTTTGGTTCAAGTTAAAAATGAGTAAAGACAAAATTCAGTTTTCTGCACAAAAAATCCAGATCAGTGTTTCCCAATGTTAAAAAGTAATCGCAGCTTGTTAAATCATAAA
The DNA here is from genome assembly GCA_903067075.1 of Micropoecilia bifurca. NCBI lineage: Eukaryota > Metazoa > Chordata > Actinopteri > Cyprinodontiformes > Poeciliidae > Micropoecilia > Micropoecilia bifurca. The sequence goes on along the minus strand of CAEGAF010110071.1, from coordinate 4,597 downwards.
CTGTGGATAGTCACATTGTTGGACAGCTGAGTTCAATTACATTAAACCACAGCCAGGAATGAATACAGCCTGACCCACAAAATCAAGATATCACTTAAACAGAACCTGCTTGTCAGCCTGAAGTAGGCTAAAAGATTTACCAACCTGGCAATATGTGAAAACTTCCTTTAAGAATAATTTTGAAATAAAACTTCCTTTAAGCATTAGTGATAATTGGCAACAAGTATTTCTAGGACTACAATCAAGACTTTTTTTAGCTATTGAGCGGTAGATCTGCTGATGGTCTTTGGGTCATTGTTCTGTGGAGTAATACCACTCAACTGAAGGGAGGACATTCTCCGTGGATAGCGAGGAACTCTGGATGTCTTTCTTTTCCAGACACCTTGTGTAGTCAGGTTCTAAGTATGTGATTTCTTGATTCTCCAGGTTATCGGACCTGGATTTGACTGGTGAAATTCACTTAGTGTGTGAATTACATGGCTAAACACTGCTAATTTATGATTCAGCAAAGGGCAACTATTTTCTTTGTTTTCGTTCATGAACAAAATCTTCATTGATTCATTGATCTATTTTTTAAATTTAATTCACAATTTTTGTCCAACACTGAAAACTGTCTGACAATCTGAAACACACAAGATCAAGAAAAAAAAATCAAGATACCTGTAGGGATAGTCCACCACAAGCTCACTAAACAACATAATTAATTGGACATGCAGACAAGCTCACCTGGGCTACGTCTTCAAAGTCATCGTGTCTTTTCTGCAGGGCTCGGGCTCGATGGAGGGATTTCCCAACACCTGTGTGTTTGCTGAGGAAAGCTTCCCCGTGGTTTTCTATCCAGTCCAAAACCTGCACAATACAGAATACACACTTTTATTTAGATTATTTCCAACACAAAGTCACCAGGAACCCTTGATATAAAGAGACGCACACGTCCCAGACAGTTTAACCTTTGTGCAATCTTAACATCCTGGTTACTCTCCTTGCCTTGTGGGTCAAAAATGACCCCCCCCAAACCCCCCCAGCACCCAACAAAGCCCCAAAGTGAAGCAGTTTAGATGAATTTTAAATCCAAAATGTATTTTGCATGATGGAAACAATTTGTTATGCATCAATTCAACTCAATTGAATTCCTTTTTATTGCGTATTTTTTTGCTACACAAAAAGACAATTACATGTGAACAGCATTGCCACAAACCAGCTGCCATAACTGTTTTCTTTTACACAGTAAAAGTTTAGTGTTAGAGTTAGAGAAATGTGAATTAATCACTTCTGATTCAATTGTACTGGACGAGAAAAATACTGTCAAAAATGTATTCTTCTAAATTATAATAACACTTCTCTAATAAAACAACTAAACATCAAAATGTCACTGGATTTGTGATTAATTTTCAACATCTTATGATTTATAATCTCTGTAATCTTTCAAATTTCCATCATTATCCCTTTTTTTTTACATTTCCTTTTGGGGGCGCTGTGGTCAATCGTCTACCTTTGAGTCACTCTTTCCCTATTTCATTCTATTCCATCACATCTCCTGAGTTTGGAAGCTTTTCCACGAAGTAAACAGGAATTTAGAGGGAATTATTTGGAACTTATTGGAATATACAAGAAAAAAAGCCTTTTATTTGAAATATTGAAGGTTGTAATTTAGCAACGTTAGTTGAGAAATAAATGTATTTATCATTATCTTAAATAAAACCCCCACATTTCATACTAGTCCACTTCACTTTGTCAGTATGTTTGTTGGTTTCTACAGATGTAGCAGAGAAATCACGCTGACAGCTGAAGGAGGAACAGCTCATCCTGCTCTCTCTTTGCCTGTCAGTTATTTTTAAAGTCACAAGTTTTTATAGTTATATTTACATTATCGCCGTCATACCCGGATTACTTCAAACCTAAGGACCGTGGGAATCTCTTACTTTTTACCTTATTTTCTTCAACTCCAACTTGAACCAGGGCAAATTGCCTCTGATCAACCCCACAGATATTAGTAGACTTCAGTCTATAGAAATGAAGATTTAATGGCTGGAACTGAACTTTGAGATCAACGCTACCTGTGGAAATGAAACAACTCTTCCTCAAATCAGCGGAGAGGTTGTACATTAATGTAATGTTTTGATTGTTAATTCTACATTGTATAACTTTTTGTTTTTGTGTTTGTTATGATGTGAAGCACTTTGAAATGCCCTGCTGCTGAAATGTGCTATGCAAATCAAATTTGACTGATTGATTGATTGATTCTTAGGGTTTGACTGATGAAGCTGAACTCAACTCAGTGTGTTAATCATAGCACACACATAGCTAATTGTGTGCTGAATGAGACTTTTATACAGGAAACATTTTTATTCATTTCTGACAGTGACAGGGGTGTTTTAATCTTATTCAAAGGTGTTATGGCCATCTTCTCTTTCACTCTCACAGCTGTCACACTGAGTCCAGCCCACCTGCCTGAACTCTCCCTGGTTCTCATGTGCATTGGATGATCAGCTGACCGTACAATGTCCCTCTCCACAGGGCCGCATCTCTGACCCGTTCTGGGCCCATGAAGAAGCAGAGCGACACGAAGAGCTCAGTGTGAGGTAGGAGTCCAGCTGACTGCAGCTGAACTCTAAAACAACATTACACGTTCCGTCTCAGCTTCACTCTACTCCCCTCCAGGGTCACATTTATCCTGCACTGCTACAACTCAGGCTGAAACAACTTTGTTTCACTGATTTATATATTCCAGTGGCATGACGTCTCTTTCTCACTTCTTAACTTGTCTGACTTTCTGTGCACGTCTCTCCTTGCGTGCATCTCCCTGGGGTCCAGTAGGAAGTGAAGCATGACAAGTAGAAGGGACAATGCTCTGCTGACAGCTCTGCTCTCTGTTTCAGCCAGTGGCTTTGTCTTTAACAGCCACTCCCTGAGGTCTCATAATAATGTCACCAAGGTGCCAAAATCAGAACACACATCTCTAAATTTGTAGTTTGGAGCTGAGTGACCTGATTCTGGCTCGTCACTCAACAAACACTACAGAATGAACAAATATTATGGAATGAGGATGACAGCAGGGGCGAAGTTAACATGTGGTGTTTCTGGCCTGCAGATTGCACTGGACACACAACACTAAGACTAAAATCTGCAGTTTGCACTGTCAAAAACTTTCATAATTAAGAATAAATCTAGAAATAAATAAATGCCCAATAAGTAGGCATATGATTAATTAGCTTCTTTATTTGATCACCTGTGCAATAATTACCCTATTTAGTTATTTTGTCACTCAGTCATTCATCCTAGAGGGATTTGGCAAGTTTTTCATGGAAGCTGTCCATCACCTCATTTCCTCCACTGAACCCACAAAAGCATTTTTCCAACAAGTGACAGACATAAGAAAGCTTTTTAAAGGCAGATTTATTACAAGAAATAACAAACCTAACAAAAGTTACTTACTTTTTATACTGAGGTTAGAAATACTGCTGAACTGACTCTTCTGAATGAATCTTTAGACTACATGACCAAATAGTTCATGGAGTGGGAACAGGCAGAAGTTGATTTACTAGTGAAGTAAATCAACTTTATCATTTTTTCACTGAGAATCCAGGCCAGAGGATCTATGAATACTGAAAATTGTCATCTTCTATAATGGCCTACGTTCACAGCTTCTTTCTTGCCAAAAGGGATTTAGGTAAAGAAAAAAAAGTCATTATTGACAAAAAAAAATCACTTTGATTATTTTAGGACGGTGACAAAATGTTGGTTGATACACGTGCCTCTCACACTGAGGCTGCTATTAGAAATGCTTTCAGACAAATTAGGTGGTCAAAGTGTGAACTACACCTGGAAGTGGACGTCTGCAGTGGGTCGGCCACATGGATTTTTAGTGATAAAGTCAGTAAATAATTTCAACCTACATAATGAGCTACATTATGCAATAAACATGTCCTCTATAACTGGTATATAAGTTTAGACAACATAACCAAAACGTAATGTTATTTTTCATTTTGGGTATGAAGCATTTCAGATACAGGAAACTGATGAGTAATGCTACTACTAAAAAGTCATGTTTTAAAATTTGATATTGTAGGAAAAGTATCAAATGTGAATTAATTTTGATTATAAAACTTGGAATAATATGATCACATTAGATTACAAGAAATAATAAATATTGATGAATAAATAATTATTTTCATAAGTACATACCATTATACATTTTTATCATAAAACCTGGGATAAAAGGTTCTAATACATAGCAGTAAAATAATCCAGTTGTATTGGAAACATTGCAGCCCAGACACCAATAGTTGTCCAAAAACATTTTTAGAAATTCAACTGACAGTGAATTTATATGTAATTGAAACATTATAATTTAAAAACAATGGTTCTTAAAAAAACATTTTGACTCAATTTAAAAGTTTTGTTGTGTTTTTGTATTAAAAGATGTTAAGTTGACAGGAAATCTAAAAATATTACTGGGCAACTATTAGGGCTGTAGGAAAAAAAAAATCGATTCGGCGATATATATATCGATATTTTTCGCGCTCGGAAAGTATCGATTTTTCATCCGTGAGTATCGATTTTTTTTAAACCATAGGGATCCATAGCCTTATAGCTC
>CAEGAF010110054.1:0-12219 GCA_903067075.1 Micropoecilia bifurca | reverse complement strand
GTTAAATTAAAAAAAACAAAACAAAACGAAACAAAAACAACTATTTAGGGGGAAATTAAATTCTAAGGGAAGTACAGTGTTTTTGATTGTTTTTAAATAGTTTTATGCAAGTTGCAAGCCGTGTTTTGCCATGTTTAGTATGGTTATAAATAATTCAATCAGATAAAATGTAATCAGACATAAATATCTGATAAAAAAAATAATAAAATATTGAAAGGCAAGTTCGCCTTTCAGTATTTTGATTATTATTTTTAATTCAACACTTTCGCTGTAACCCTTCTTAGGTGATGGCAACTAAGTGTTTCTACTGTTACTTTTTTTTATATATATATTTGTTTAAACTGCGGGGGGTAGGAAAGTTTCAAGAGCGACGTCATTTTTAAAAACTGAACTGCATCACCGGGCTCTGATTGGCTGCTGCGGCCGCGAGCTCCAGAGTCCGAGAGAGGGGGGCGTGTCCGGGGAGCCGTATATGAGCGGCTGTCCTCGTGTCCGCCGTCAGAAGGAAACGCTCACATAAAGCAGTGCGCAGCAGCAGCAGCAGCAGCAGCTCCAGCTCCAGCTCCAGCTCCAGCTCCAGCTCCCCCCCGGAGGCCACACACCAACAGACAGCCACCTCCGCCCCCCCTGCCGCCGCGGACCCCCTCGGACTCCAACACAGTTTATTTCTTCCAGCGGAACTTCGGAGACATGCGGTGTGTGTCCCAGCAGCACCTCGCCAGCCTGCTGTTCGTCCTCAGCAGCCTGCAGGTCCCTCGGCTGACCCAGAGCTGCTCCTGCGCGCTCACGCACCCGCAAGATGCCTTCTGTAACTCCGACATAGGTGAGTCAGTAACTAGTGGCCTTGTTGCTCGCTTTCGTTTCATATTAGCGCGAGGAAAAGCTCAGGTCAAAGTGACGCATGTCAGCGCGAGGAGGACGGAACGCACGTGAGCTTCTGGTACACAGTGAAAAACCTGCAGGTCGAGTATCAGAGACTTCAGCTTATTACTGTTCAGCTTATTACTGTTCAGCTTATTACTGTTCAGCTTATTACTGTTCAGCTTATTACTGTTCAGCTTGTTCATTTGTCTCTATAGTATGTAGTAATTTTACTATTCACGGGAGCTATATTGCATTAAACGACGCAGATAACTTCATAAGTAAGTCAGGTTTTTAAAAATGGGTATGGCTCTCTACCCAGGGCGGCATAAAATAAAGGTTTTGTCTTTTGGGGGTCGGTTTTAGGGATGCTCCAATATGATGTGTGGCGACATGACCATTTGATATTAATATTGCCATTATGTCAGCTGATATTTACAGATATTGCCTGTATAATATAACATCTACCTTTCAAATGAATGTTGGTTGTAGGTTCTTTTATTTGTCGGACTGATACCTACATGTCAGCCGATACCAATGTTGGTGCTAATGTATTGTGCACTCCTATTTTTATGATTTGCTCCTCTGCATTCAAAGATAAGTGGGCGTCTCCTGTGTTGTATTGTTGGTATTTGACTCAGCTTCTGATTGGCTGCTAAATTTGATTAATCTGTTTAACAGGTTTCAAGGGGTATGTGACAAAAAATGTTTATAAGTCTTTACTTGTTTAATGTCAAACATTTATATTTTTGAGTAATAATATCCTTGCTATTATTGGGCCCGACAGTAAAAACGTTGCTGTTTGTTTTACAGAGAGGTTAGTTTGGGATAGTATACAAAGGCAGACTTGGAATCTGCTTTTAGATGGAGGGGTCCTGATTATGCAAGAATCCGCTCAGGGTTTAAGTTTTAAAATTGCACCTATAGGCTGCTTTCATGTTTTTACAAGATCCTTATTTGTCTGCACAGGGTGATATTTCTGTGATGGGCAGCCAGATATCGCTGAGCAGCGGTACAATGGGGGGGTCACACAGCTGGTTTTACTACCTGGATATGCTTACACTGGCAGCCCAGAATAATATGAACTCGGGATCTGGCTTAGCACTAGGATTAGGCGATTGAACCCTGAGGGGAATGAGGCCGTGTTTAGGTGGGCGGGGAGGCGGGAGCTGTGTGAGGGAACTGAGATAATTCAGATAGGACACACTCTCACATTTCACCTGAAGTTTTATTCCTTTCAGGCATGAAACCAGAGATTCTATCAGTATGCTTACCTTGAGATGATCTGTTTGCTTTTATTTAAAACTAAAGATTAACACTTGATTATTACACTTTATAATATAATGTTAAGCTAACAGTTTGTACATTAGTAGTAGTTTTCAAAGCCTTTTAATTTTATTCTAACGTACAAATAAACAAACCAGCACTCTTTCCAAATGCCAGATCAACAACAGTACACCACAGTAGAGGTGTTTAGATGTAGATGACAGTTTTGTCTCGCCCTGAAATGGGCGGTACCCAACCTTTAAACAGGTCTTCAAATAGACGTTTACCCATAAAGCCCTTTAAGGACTCCGCATTTAAACAGAGAAAGTCTTAACTTCTTAACTTAAGATACTTCAAATCTCCAGGAGAGTAGATACACATCCAGCCAGTGACCCAGTTGGACCGAGTCAAAATGCAGCTTCCTCAAACATTAATCCGCCACCTTTTTAGCAGTTTGGATGGCTCATGCTGCTGGCCCCTGCTGAGACTCAGCTGAGAAGAATCTGGAACTGACTTCAATGGGGACAGTCCACAAATCCCATTTCCATGGTCATGGCTTGGCCTGAGACGTGCTTCCGAGTTCCTTGAGAAACACCAACGCATGGAGCCGCTGCAACTGGATGATCTGGGTCAAGCTTGGACATAAAGGATGCCAAAATAAAGTTTTTATGAGATAAACAGTCCTATTTTTATATCCACAAGTCATTATTTTCATACATGAATGTCTTCTGCTTCTAAAACACATTGGCTGGCAACCATAAGTGGTGCAAACATTAAGGTGACGAGTGAGAAATGCTGCAATTTACTCTGTCGACATCAAAGGCAACAAGCCTGGATCTTCCCAGTTTCAGACCTGAAGGGGAGTTCAAAGCATCTTGCTCTTGTTTTCTTGGCCCTAACCCATAATCGCCCACAAGCACACCGCTGAAAAAGAACGGCGAGGATAAAGCCCTGGAAACTGGGTTGCTGAAGCCTCTCTCTTTACGCTGTGAAATATTTCAACTGAAATGTAGAAAAACACAATATCCTTGAAGCAGCAGAAGATGTTTTGACAAACATTTAGGTAACCAACTGTCTTAAGAGACTTTGGCCACAAAAATATATTTTCTTGATGTTGCTTAATGGAGCCAACCAGACAGCTAATTGGCTCTGTTGAAGCAGGTCATTCACTTGTCCAAAGGTGTGGCAATTGTTCTCTCAACAAGGCCTTCCCTAAGCCAGATCAGAGAAGACTGACGCGTCAATGCAGGTAAAAGGTGCTACAAGGTTGCAACCTGGGGTAGTTGTAAAAAAGTCAGTTTTGTAGAGAAAACATCTTGAGCCAAAATGTATTTTGCTTTGTATTTATTCTGGCAGTCAGTCCTCGCCTCCCTATCTGCAGCAGAACAGGTGATTGCTTGATAAAGCGCATGCAGTCTAGACTCCTGTGGTGAGAGCCATTATGTAAGGGCGGACGGCTTCCAGAGTTTTCCCAAAAGTCCGTTGAAATACGACGAGATGTCAGAGTCGGGATTCCGGACAAGCCTGAGATGTTTGTCTCCTGAGCCGAGCGTATCAAATCTCCAGCCCACAGCCCCCTCCCTTCTGCAATGACCATGCACATGTGGAGGCCAGTATGGGGGGCTGAAGACAATGACCCAATAGACATTCATCACAGCATTATAATATGAACAAAGCAAATAGCTGATTACGTTTGGGAGGTTTAAGAAACATCCACTTGCAAATCTCAAAAAATGAAGTTACTCCGATGTATGATATTACAGAATTATGACTGTCATTGCGACAGCATGTTGGATTTCATCTATTACGTTAGTTCTCATTTGTTCTTTTTGTAGACTTTTGTCCATATGCCCTATGCTTTTGAATGCTGTTCATCTGGAAGGACTTTCACTCTTACTTTTAGAAAGCTATGATTATGCAACCATGGCAACAAAGTATTGTTTTTGTTACTCGGAACATCTGATTAGTGCCTCAAAAACTCAATTAATACCTGAACTACAACTCCTAATTCCAGAGGAGCTGAAAGAAGGCTTTATAGATGCAAAGAAGGACCACAGAAAAAGCAAATGAGGTGGATTAACAGAGCTTGCCAGCAACTGATAGTGTTGATAGTGTTAAGATACTTGTATGATGAGTTACAACATTTAACATCCCTTTGGAATGAATAAAGCATTTCTGAATTAGAGCTTATAGCTGGGGCATCCTGATGAGAACCAACTGCACATCTAACCAACCAGCCTGAAAGGAGAATCTGAAAGGTAGTCAGCCAGTCAGCAAATGGCGAGTGAGTGCAAAAGATAAAAAATGTACTGTATGATGTAAATGCAAACTGGGTGCCTGAGAAGCAAAGAAAATACCAGGTGTTTGACAAGTTATTTCTTGGGCAGTAATCACAAGAATGGCAACTGTAGATTATTGGAAAACTTTTATGAGAAAGCAAAAGTCATCGATATAGCTGTAATAATAACTGTCCTAGTGTGTAGATACGAGCTAAACTGAGTGTTGAGTTTAATTTGGGAAGACCTGTAGGAGTATTCAGATTACTTGTGTGTGTTGAACCATTGTTGTTGTGTGACCTGCTGTCTGACAGTGTTTGCTGCTTGGTACTAGGGGATTGAGGATTGTATGAGCTAGTGTGTCAAGGTGGGCCATGACTTTTGAACAGCTTCAAAACTAAAAATCAATACCATTCTTGCAGTATAATTTTTCTTTTATGGTAGTCCAAGAACCGATGATGCATGATGGCGAAGTGAGGTGAAACCTCTGACTTTACCTCTGGATCCGTTCTGGTCAGGAAAAGAACCCATCCAGCCATGACTAGGAAACGGAAATGTGAGAAATGGCTAGAGAATAGCTGCCAGAAGAAGCAATAATTATGGTTTTATGAATGCATAGAACATAAGCAGGAGGAAATGAGATGGTGATACATAGTTTTTAGAAAAGACTTGACATATTTAGACATCCTGCATAAATGTGTTATATATTTTTTCTTTGTCCTGTGGTTTCTTTCTGACACGAGGTTCTACAGCCAGAGGACACCATTTATTTTTGAGTGTGGTAAAGTGTGAGAAATCCTCTTCCTCCCACTTACCTCCTCATACTCTGACAACTTCCTGCAGACTCAACTCAATAGCTTCTCCTTGTGTTGCCTTCTTCTTATTATTCCTCTTTTTCCACACAGGCATGCACCTATGTTACACAGTAACTCAATCCTTGGTATGGCTGCATTTTGTCACACTCTATGTAGGCTGAATTGAATGTTTAGCATTCACATTCAGTCTTTTTTATAATCCCATGCTCTAGGCCATGGATGTTGAGCGAAAAATGGATTCACTTTATTTCTGTCACATCCTGGTTACCTTTCTCACTATGAAAAGCCTCCCACTCATGAGACTGCATAAAGATTCCTCTGCAGAAGAGGATCACCACAGTAACCTAGAATTTTAAACAGGGAAGGGGACATTTTTTTATGTAACAGCTTAAATATTGACTTAAATAATCAATTCCTACCAATCTAACATTAAGCACAATAAAAGGCTTAAATAATTAATAAAATTTTGTCTTTGGAAAAAAAACTAGCTTAAATGTTAGTTTAAGCTAGTTTAAACTAACATTTAAGCAAAAGGATATTCAGAAGCACCATTAGCTGGGTTGGCTTTGGCTATCATTTGGCTAGTTTTTGGGCTTGCTAGCAGATACATTTATTGTATTCAGCTGCAGCTAGATGTAGTTTTGGTGTTGATTTTCGAGTTATTTTATCTACAAAGTTTGAAAAAACTGAGCACTACATCCATCCATCCATCCATCCATCCATTTTCTTTGCACCCTTGTCCCTTAGAGGGGTCGGGAGGGTTGCTGGTGNAGGTCGCCAGTCTGTCGCAGGGCAACACAGAGACACACAGGACAAACAACCAGGCACACCTAGGGACAATTTGGAGACACCAATTAACCTAACAGTCATGTTTTTGGACTGTGGGAGGAAACCGGAGTACCCGGAGAAAACCCACGCATGCACAGGGAGAACATGCAAACTCCATGCAGAAAGGCCAGGGCCGGGAATCGAACCCAGAACCTTCTTGTTGCAAGGCAACAGCTCTACCAACTGCGCCACTGTGCAGCCAGCACTACATCCAATTTTGCTAAATATTATAAGCTATCGTATTAGCAAAAAGCGGAGGAATGCTTTAGCTTCTTGATGCTAATTAAAGAATTGTCATATGTAATTTTTTAGACTCTTTAATTTGCTCAAAATCTGTATTGTTATGTTACTCCATGTCTCATAAACTATGAGAATTTCACAGCAACTAACAAGTACAGTGGACCCCCAGTATTTGATGGAGTTAGGGGCCATGACAGTCCTCAAGTAGCTAAAACGGCTAATACTCAAAACTCCTTATGAAATAATCTATAACTCCCTATTTTAATTGTTCAAATGACAAAAAATACATTGGTATGGATTAATATACACAATGGAACCCATCTTGGCAGTACTACAGAAGCTAACTTCTTCAGTCTTCCTTATTTACACTTGAATGTACAGCCAATCAGCACCACAACTGAATGCTGCTTTTGGATTGGCTTCTTTGCAGCCGATAGCATGTCAGGAATAAATGCGCCGTACTGTAGGTATTCCAGCTTCCCCTGCTGAATTTTCTTTTGAATATTTCAGATTTGGTCTACAAAAACAAAAATCCTGAACAGGGTAATTTCAGGCAGCTGACCAGCAGCAATGGTCAGCTGCAATGGAAAGGCGACCCTGTATAACTTTAACGCTTCATTCAGACAGAAACAATATTGCTGGTTATTCAACGATTGTTTCTCAATAAAGCTTATAGGAACAATAAAAGTTGAAAAATTTTTAAACCCTTTTTTTACTGCATTTTATTAATATTGCATTGTTTAATTATACAACATTTAGGGAATACGCTTTACAACACAGAGCAAGATGATACAACTATCCTGGAAGCATATTGGTTCACTGTGACATTTGTACCCAGCAGAAGTAGGTCCACCAAACCAAAAATGCAACTCCTCTAAAACTAAGACAAGTGCTGATAGTGCTGCTTTTCTGTCCAGAACAGCTGGGGCCTTTCACAGATTCCCATTGGAAATGGCACCGTTGCTGCCGGCCAACAAGAAGGATCTTATATGGACATGGGTCAGTTGATTTATCGGAGGTTCTTCCAGCTAGAACATTTTTTTTTGAGGTCAGACCAGAGTAGGAAAAATGGTTCTGCAATGAAACGTTTAAATAATGATGGGAGGTGTATTTAACTGAGGCAAAAGAGTCCCGTTATGTCTGCAAATTCCTTAGTAATTGTTCGCAGCAGACATCTGTCAAACAGAGTTTGGGTACATTTAGCAGAGGTCAGTTTGTAATGGAGTGCTTTTGGATGAAATTACAAGAGTTGATAGATTAATGGATCAAGGAAAGTTCTAGTGAAAGGTCAGGAAGCATGTGACGGGTAGGAAGTTGTTGTGCACTAATCCTGACATGAACAATGTTGGCTTTAGATGGGTGTGCATTCTAAAATCTATTGCTTTTAAGATGATGATTAACTTCAAAAAGACTCATTAATGGTCAGAAACTGTTCACAAAATAGCTGAAAAACATTCAAACTAGATTTTAGTATTTTCCTATCCCAATTTCCCATAAAAGTTACATCCCTCAACTTCACTCCAGCCATCCATCCGTCCACAGAGGGTACTCAAGATTTTCCTTCATTTTCAATCGGTTCATGCTCTCTAACAAAAAAGTTCAAACAAACTCATTTCAAATTGGGGCCTTCACATCCAGAATAAATTTGCAGTGACTATGATATAACTACTTCCTGTACAAGGTACCCACTTGTCATTTGCCAGCTTGACAAATTGAAAGCAGAACAGAAGGCGACACATCCCTCGTTTGCCTCTCTGCGGCCAATAAAAATGAATCCTGATTATTTTCTCCCCTTTCTGTGGAATGCAAGCTCCCCGAAGAATGTGGGAAGGAAATTCCATGGGGAGAAGATAACCAACAAGACCAGTGTTAGTTGTGTCTGCGGCGGCTGAGGTTCGGGGCAGCAGGTGAACTTCAGAGGGCTGATGGCTTATGCAGGACCCGCATTAGGCCCCATCCAGCAGCTCAAATAAACGCTCATTTCTAAACTCCCTGTTCCAGTCGTTTCTCAGTAAGATCCATTATGTCAGAATCAGTTATAGCAATTGGTCACTTCCAGGTGTTTTCAGCTCGTTTATGTGCATGAGGGTCCTCTGCACTGTTGGGGGGGAAAAAGTGTACTTTCTTGGGATACGTCTTCTTCTCCAATTCTCATTTAACTTTTCCATGAGAATTCTGAAGCAGTGTTCCTTCTGGGGTGAACAATGCAACGTTGCAGGAAATCGGATAAACAGCTAACCTGGTTCTAATGCGCTATTCAGGAGGGGTTTAGAAATGCCCGCTCTCACCAGGGTGCAAGCTAATATAGGATTAAAAGCAAAAGCACACTTTTAAGTTCTAACAAACATGTCTGTTTCTTTCTTTACAGTGATCAGAGCTAAGGTGGTCGGCAAGAAGCTGCTGAGAGATGGACCTTTTGGAACAATGCGCTACACCATCAAGCAGATGAAGGTGAGGATCATAGATTCCCTTTAGTCCTTAATGTTTGTCTTTGTACCATGAAACTAAACAGAAACTTTGAGAACCTTTCAGCTAAGACCACACGGTATTAAATCATACAATTGCAATAATTTCTGCACCATTTGTAATGGAAATCTTTATTTTAACTGCTCCAACTCACCATGGCCTTTATCATCTGCAGTGGTCGGCACACTTCCGCTAATCTGAGCTAATTTTTTGTTTAGCGCTTTAGCTAACTTTGAAAATGTTTAACACAGTTAGCTTACCCTGAGCTAATTTTTGCAGATAAATTGTAAGGTGCCAAGTTACTTTAACTTTCAGTTGAATAATATTCATGTGTGTTGACAGTTATGAATCCTTCAAGTAGATGTTTATCTCCATGTTCTTATTTTGAAGTGATTGAAGACTGCTTACGCAGCGGTTCCGTTTTCTCTCATGTTCTCTCTTCTCCGCCAATAACTTTATTTCAAACAACAAACATACTGGGTCAAAATAAAATTCGGACAATAGAGAATAAGATTTTACAATATCTGAGGTCATCATACAACATGTACATTATAATGTCAAAATTAAACTGACGCTCAAATGTTGAAGTGTTTCAAGGGCAGATATAATTTGAAGTGAAGTTATCACTTTAGCATTAGCGTCTGCTAAATGCCATTTTGGTATATTCCTTTAGCATTGCCGCAACTAATGTTAATGATTAGCGCTTTAGCATTAATGTCCACTAAATACTGTGTTTGTGTAGTGCGGTAGAGTGAGCAAAACTAGTGCCTGTAATTAGTACTTTAGGGGTTAGCACAACTAACTTTGTTAGCAGTGTCTACCTCCTCTGGTCTGTGTCAGGTCTGAGCATCTACCTCAGTGACCTCAGCACAACCGAAAACGAATAGCAGCAAGTTCTACATTCCAAAGACTTCTTTGCATTTTTAATACTGGACACACCAACATTAGAATAATGATGTACAAGTGAAAAAATTCACTCTTACCATCAACTAAATTAAGCTACATCGGTTATTGGAGTTATAACTAAAACAATGTTGTACGGAAAATACTTGAAATTAGAATTCATATTGTAAAAGCATGTATTGTAATAAGAACACATTTGATTTATAATAAAATTTATGCAATTTCAGTTCTCTACAGAAACCAGAAAAAATAACCAATGCTGTTTTTTCCTGATATAGTAGGTAAAGCTCTCTGACAGACTGTCAGAAAAAGGAATGTAACTGGTAGGTTGATAAAAACTCTATGGTTTTGTATTATGAAAGTTTTTATATTATTATTTAGCTGTCCAGCTATTCTACCACCTAGTATGGTCGTCTAAAGGTTATCAAATAGATTCTGAAAATTGTAAATGAAGGCAACTGGTGCTTAGCTCACAAAAAATAATTTTTTTGTATTGTAAATGTAATAATTTTAAGTTCATTATAACTCGTCAAGATCTACTGAACTGCATAAAATGCCCCCAATTTGAACCAAGCCTTTGTTTGTTTAGGTGAATTATAAACCTAATCTTCACCCAAGGTTGACCCCTTTTGGTAACCTACTGAAATCAACATTCTTCTTGCCAAACTTTGTCTGAAATGCTCAGCTGATGATAGAGAAGTTCTTAACCTTATTTTAAAGCCATAGATCCAATGAAGACATGAAGCAAATTTCTAAATTAAGAGTTGCTTGAAGAGAAGTTGTACATTTAAGACTCATTTTGAAAAATTGAGGTTATTACATGAAAACCTTCACTTTAGAGATACAGAACACTCTTATGATTCAAATCTGTAATTGAATCATTGCTAGTTTGAGCTAATTTGATGTTCACAGCCACATGATTAATGGTCTCTAAACTGATGATATCTAGTCTTACTGTTATTGTTAAACTCCAAGTCTCTTTAATGCTGGGCTTTTAATATAGAAACCCATTTAAAAGCAATGGTGAAACTGTAATATTGGTTTAAGAAACTTACACCAGTGTCTCTCCAGCCTATAACTAAACGTAGACTGGAATTGTAGTCCTGGAAGGGCATCCCTCCTTTTCTGTGGATCCTTACATAATGCTCCATATTTCTGACAGATGCTGACATCGGCCTGCTGCTTTGACAGGAGCCAGGCCGAAGGATTAGTAGGCTTACGAGTATTACAGCTCAACCAAACTCCTCGCACCGAGAGTAAACATTTCGTCAGAGTCACGCACCAGCATCTGTACAACAGTGGCCTTTTTGTTATGTATTACGACTGTTTGAGCTTATATAAAAAGCAAAGCATCCTCCAGATTTCCACAAATCCTATGAGACGAATCCCTTTGGCCTCCATAAAGCTCCACAGCTTCTGGCTGAGGTAATAGTTTGTTCCGTTTTTCTGGGAGCGCCGCGTCTAAACAGGGATTTCCTGTTGTTCTCAGAAAAATATATTACACCCTTAAAAAAAACAGAGAAGGAAGCAGTCCTCTGAAAACAGACTTTAGGCTATGTACCTATCACAGTTGCACCACGTTACTCATCACGTTATCTCGGATTTCACCAAAAGCCGAGCCGCCTTCAGATTTTACTACCTTAAGAGTCATCTGATAAAGCAGGAGTGTTGTTTCCTTTTCCTTGTTGTTCATGTGGGGACGTTTGAGTGTCGCTGAGAGCACTCTACCACTCTAGCACTGTTTTTCCAGTGGCTTGATTCCATCTCCTTTTTTTTTCAGATGTACAAAGGATTCGAGAAAGTTCAGCATGTGCAGCACATCTACACTGACGCCTCTGAGAGTTTGTGCGGCGTCAAGTTTGAGATCAACAAGTACCAGTACCTGATCACAGGTGAGCTGTCGAAGTCATACTTTGAAAAACGAATGCTGCTTGACTACAGCTGTATTTCCATCGACCATATAATTACTCAATTTGACATATTGAAAATAAATGTGCTAAATGAAAAAGTGTCGATTTAGAAAAAACCCAAATTTTTAAATTTGACTTTTTGTCGTTAGGATGACGTGCAGTTTTTTGGGGGCCGAATTTAAATTCAGTCATTTTGCAAAATTGCTATGGAAAACCTTTTTTTTGCATCACACGAGTCGCATGATGAATAACCAGATGACACCACTGGGGCAAACCATAAAGAAAATGGCAGGAATTGGTAACAGGATCTTGGCGTTTCATGGTTTTTAATGACTTATCATGTAAACATACTTGTTTTTGTATGACTGTAATTGTATTTCTTGCTTAATAGAAATGCCACAAATTGCGAAATTGTGTTTTTTCGACCTTAGCGTAACCCTGACAAACTTTTGCACACAATTGTCATGAAAACGCAGCTTGTTGTTGAGCTGCCTTTCATAGAATGAAGGCATACAATTTTTATTCAATTCAGTAAAATACACCAAAGAATTTGGTTGTAATGTAAGAAAAATATGACGGAGTTCTGGAGTGGGGGGGGGGGGGGGGGGGGGGGGGGGGGGGGGGGGGGGGGGGGGGGGGGGGGGGGGGGGGGGG
>CAEGAF010110034.1:0-12867 GCA_903067075.1 Micropoecilia bifurca | reverse complement strand
CCAGATTCAAAGTTTGTGTCCATCATAAAGGGTCTTCAGGCTGCGCTTTGTCTGGTTCCTCACCTAGGACCTGTCTGCCTTTTATCTGGTCATTTTGTGGAATATTTAACAACTAGAAAATGGCAAAGAATAAGAATATTTTTTCTACTCTGATTGGCTGCTGTTAGACCTACTGATTTTAATTTGAATGTTCATAGCATTTTTTGTAGACGCCTGAAAATAATTTCTATTCCTATGGCTTTTTTGTTCTGTGGGAAATTATTTTTGATGATAAATACAGAAACAAGCTTAAAAATCAAAACATCAACAATAGTGATAGTAATATTTATGATAAAACAATGATCAGTGCAAAGTACCCTGCAAATTCTTTGGTGTGGGCGGTGAGGGACCTGGATAAAGGCTAGGGGGGGGGCGCTGGGCCAAAAAAGGTTGAGAAACACTGGTCTAGACGGTCGGTAGGTAGATAGGTCATTCAAACTTTATTAATAGATTACAAACCAGCATTCTGACAACTACCCCAGCATGCACCACGCGCTTCTTCTTCTACGGGCGAAAATGAAGTCGGCAGCTGTTTACTGTAGTTGCTAGACTTGTTGTGGCTCAATATTGGTCCTTATATAAGGGGCTCCGGATTACAAGGCGCACTGTCCACGTTTGAGGAAATTTAAGGTTTTTAGGTGTGCCTTATAGTACGGAAAATACGGTAAATAGAATATTCTTAACTGAATTAAACCTTAATTTTCACAGTAAATTTGCCATGTTTTGTTTTGTTGTTGGATGCAAATGCAGGCAGAAGGTAAGGTGGAAAGTTTTAACAATAAAACAAAAAAGCTGTCACATTGAACCAGCACAAGTGTCACAGAGATTCCAGAAAGGAACAAATGACAACCAGATGCTTAAAAACTGAGGCAGGGGTGGAAAATGAAAAAGGGACTAAATGAGCTAATCACAGATGTGGCACAGCAGTGGGAGAAGGAAGCAGGGAAACTGAGGGAGGGAGATCAACTAACACAAAGGGAGCTGAACTAAAGACCCAGAAGGAACTAAAATTAAAGGGAAAAAACTAACACTGATTTAAGATGCACAATGAACCGAGGAACTAAACCCGAAGTAATTGGGAACACTTTTACGAATGATGATGGACACATCATATGATGGACAGAATATGTCAGGAGATGATAAATGAAGATTGAGAAAATGACCAAGACACAAAATAACCCCAAATACCCAAGGATCATAAGAAAAATAGTTTCACTTGAGATGAATAACACTAATTTCTTAATGATCTCCCTCCCTCAGTTTCCCTGCTTCTTTCTCCCACAGCTGTACTATACTTAACAGCTGCATAGTAGTTTTGTACTTTCCTTCCTTTTACCTCTTCAGTGTTTGTATCTCTCGCAGAGAAATGAATCCCATCAGACATTACAGAAGTGCACCACAGAGGCTGAACACAGCAAACTTTAAATCTTAATTTCCTGTGCTCAGAAAGCGATACCGTGCTCTTTCCAAAAATCAATTTCAAACCAACAAACAATACATTAGCATGCTGAAGCCGCGGCACAGCTTGATGCTGCGAGTCACCGGTGAAACACAGGTGGAGTGTGTGGAACTTCAAGTTATCCTCAAAGTTCATGGTATTTAGATTTTTGCCTCCGTCAAAGCACAGCCTGTTTCACACACACCCCATAAAATCAGTGCAATCAGCTGAAAAAAACAGGACTGTTCCACATCCTCAATCTTGTTGCAGCAACTTTTACTTCAGGAACAAAACAACTGCAGCTGATTGCAAGTAATCTGATCATTTACGTTTTAAGCATTTTACTAAAAGCAGAATATAAGACCATTGAAAAATCCTCAGCAGCTATAGCTGTTTCCTTAGTTTAACAATAAAGGAACAGCAAAAGCTTACCTTTTTCATGTTATTTATACTTTTATATAAATATGCTGTTTTTTGTTGGTTTTTTTTGGTTCATGCGTATTCACAGTAGTTCAGTCACAGAGCTTTCCAGAGCTAAAAGACATCCATTAAACATTAAACCTGCTCCTCCTGTTGGTTTTAGTGCTGGGCTGACCTCACTTGTTATTGAGTTCATTGTGCAGAGGCCATTTACAATTGTTTGCGATCTGAATTGGCAACCATGCTGCGCCCTGCCGATGGCGAACACCGTGGGGGGATGCTTTCTGGTGCAGAGTTTGGCAAAATAAAAACACACCTGCTGTTTTAAAGTCTAATTTTCCAAAATGTTTGATGTGTTAAATGTGGTAACATGGCATCATAACTGTGAAAATAAATCTGTGGGACATAGTTTGTAGCATTAGCAGCCCAGGCATTTTGTTGGATGGAGCCTGGCAGGTGTCTTCATTGTCTGATTCCTGCAGAGGAGAAATGACTGAAGTAAGTTGACTGGCTTCACTTAACTACAGAAAACCAGTGGGTGATTTTCAGTTGCTTCAATCTCCTTCAACTCCACCTTATGTCTAAAAGAGTCACAATGTTTATTTTAAAAGTTTTTTGCAGCATCCTGCTGCAAAAAAATAGAGTTACAAATATCTGAACTATTTAAAGTCTTGTAAGGCATTCTGTGTATTGCTTAATCTGTTTAGTCTTAAGTTTGTAAGACATCATTGTCAGGAAATACTTAAGACAGGGCCCTGATTCAAAATGTATTAGGATGTGTGTATTAGGATTACCTTTTTTATTATTTTCCCCCCCTCTGAAATAACTTATTCCGTTACCTATCTCCTTTGAACAGTCCCATAAAAATGTGACAGTATCAAGTCATCTTTGATTTTTCAGGTGTTTGTGATGTTGTCTATCAAATCGAATGCAGCTGTCCAACTGCAACAGGTTGTTAGTCTTCGTGTTATAGGTGATTATAGGGGATGTCTGAAGGCTTTTCCCATCTCACAGATAGGAAGACAACCACTTAGATTGCTTTGAAAATGTATTCATAACCTTTGAATGTTTTTCACATTTGTCATGTTCCCATTGCAACATACTTCAACATACTTTCAAGTCCAAGTTCTAAAGACAAAGGCCCAAAGTGAATAAAATCTATTGAAACTGCCTTCGGAAGTCACCAAATTTCACCGTCACAGAGGTTCAGTGGTAAATATCGGCAAACAAACATCATCTTGTGCACTAATATTTTTAATTGAAATCTTGACCTACTTACAACATGTCCTGTTTGAAACTAACGCGGGGCATCAGATCCGTGGCAGCATGATGTTAGGGGATGGAAGCATTTTGTTTAGAAGAGCTTGGCAGAAATAATCAAAGGTTTGTGGTCAGAACCTGACAAAATGAGGAAAAGATCAAGGCATTGCAAGAAACACGTTGCTTGGAAATTTCAAAGGATGACTTTCATTAATGAGGTTCTCCAAAGAAAAAAAACAAAACAGTGAAAACAAGCTTATTTTGAAGTTATGTATTGACAGATAGACTTTTAATCATTTAGGAGCATATGTGTCATGTTTTTTTATCTACATTAAACTACTACATAATTTTACATACAAAAGGAAGTTTTGATTACCTGTCATAATCCTTAAGACTTTAAAAGCTCCTGGCTGTTTTTGATTGTAGTTGTAAATGTACCCCAACATGATGAGCATGTCTTTTTCCATGTTGAAAGCTGTCCAACTGTTGAGGTCTGCCAAGCCTGCAGATCATTCTTTTATGTTATGCTGGTGCATTGGCATTACGTTCAATCATAAACTCCCATCTGTCCATTTCACTCTTCACAAGGCCCTTGGTGGTCTTTTGCATTATTTTTGACTGTGATCTACAACTACAAATGTTTTAGTACATTCTTCAACTGAACATGAGAGCTACGTCGCTGAAATCAGTGAGTCATAGCGTTTTTGCTTTTCTAACTCTTTCGCAGCTCATTAAGAACAAACAAAAACAAAGTTATGCTGCAAGACACACAAGACAGATGGGAGGATGAAATGGGGAAAACGAGATGAAGATAAAATGGAAATATAGTAATTACAGTGACAGTAAAGGAAGTTAAACAAGCTTAGCATTCATTGGTCCTGCACCTGTAAGTTGTAAATAAAAATTAGCTCATTGTGACAAGTGTCTATTCATTCCATGCTCTATGATGTTTTTTGATTTAGTGCAAGCCACTAAAATGGCAGTTTCTTCAAACCTTTCATATGTAAAGAAATTGTTTTTTCCCTACATTTATCACAAAAAAATCAGAGGGAAATCTCTGAAGAACACATTTTAAAAGAATCAGCTATGAAGTGATTGAATCTGTCTTGACTCGACAAGGTTGAGTTGTGATGAAAAAAAAATACAAAATGACAAATTACCTAAATAAGGGTATCATAATGCCAAAAGATTCAGAGATCATACATCATCATACATAAACAAGGTTGAAGGTTTCTGTCTTGATGTGATTAGCTCAAGCGTTTCAGTAAAAAAAAAACCCCGCAAAATTTGAATTTTGTGTGCATAAATCCTTTATTGCAATTTTTTGAGATATGTGCAAATGGCTGCCAATCCAATTTGACAGGTGCTGACGTAATAGCAGCACGAAATCATTTGGTTCAAAGCAATTGTTGTTTAAAACATTCATACTAATAATGCTGGAGATTTCAATAAGGAGATTTTAAACCTAAAACATAAAACAACAAGAAAATTGTTTCAAATTGGATGTAAACTCTTGCCACTTAGAGACCCTTCACTCGAAAAGCTCACTCTGCCGATGAGAAACATCAATTAAATACAAGGTCAGGAGAGGAGCACTATCTCCCAAGGAAGTACAATTTAAAAAAAACACACAGCAGGATTTAATAAAAGTTGATTTTATAAGAAGTCTGAAATTTAAGATCTAATAAATCCCTGAAATATGTCCCCTTTTGATCTTGTGTGTTCTGTTGTCCTGCTGCACTGTGGTCCGATACTAAATCAAGTTGATTCAGCTGTGATGTACAAATTGATCCTACTCCTCTAACAGCTTCCTCTTTCTACACAAACATAGAAAGAGGAAGCTTCTCTCCTTTGCCATTTCTTCTGAGAAATACATGCCCTCAGGTATTTTGGTTTCCAAACATGAAGAGAGAGAGGGACTATATTGTTTAATTTTAGTGTAGGTGTTAAAGACGAGGTGAAGGATTTCTAGCAAAGGGTTGAGATGAGAAGGAAATAAATAGGCTGGAAATGCAAAACGTGGCTGGAAAGATAAATGAGAAGTGAGAAGAAGTGCAGTGGCACAGCAGAATAACCGGCTGAGAGAGTTGTGTGTCAAATGAGATGATTGGCGGCAAATGAAGGTATGCTGGGTAAAGCTGAGCAAGCATGCTAGAGAAGTGCAGGAGTCATGAGGAAAAAAATAAAGGAGCAAAAAAATAAGAAGGCGTTAATCTGTGAAAAACACAGGTGGATTGATCAATTTAAGCTGACATGCTGAAGTTGAACACTGGCTTATGTGCAGTAACCGGAGGGACGCAATAGAAAATAGTGTGCATAGACATGCACACATCATTAATGAAACAAGGCAAGAATACTGAAAAGCCCAATAAACACAAGGAAAAGAAGGAGCTTTTAATTTTAGAAGAAAATAAAAGCTATACTCACCAACTTTATGCAAAATACAGGTTTTCTCACTGTAGATATAAAACAAGGAAAACTATAACAAGGCTGCACAGTGACGCAGTTGGTAGAGCTGTTGCCTTGAGGCAAGAAGGTCCTGGGTTCGATTTTTGACCCCGGTCTTTCTGCATGGAGTTTGCATCTCCTCCCTGTGCCTGGTGGGTTTTCTCTGGGTTCTCTGGTTTCCTCCCACAGTCTGAAAACATGTCTGTTAGATTAATTGGCCTCTCCAAATTGTCCCTAGGTGTGTGTGTGTGTGTGTGTGTGTGTGTGTGTGTGTGTGTGTGTGTGTGTGTGTGTGTGTGTGTGTGTGTGTGTGTGCGCGCGCATGGTTGTTTGTCCAGACTGGTGACCTGTCCAGGGTGACCCCGCCTCTCACCTGGAACGTTAGCTGGAGATTGACACCAGCAACCCTCCCCACCCCACTAAGGGACAAGGGTGTCAAGAAAATGGATGGAAAACTATAACAATTTATTCCGTACCATCCTGCGGAAAGTCTGGAACTGTTTTAAATCTATGCACTGAAAAAGGACTTTAAATGCAGCGCAAAGAAGATTTTTGTCTCTCCTAAAGGAAAGCATTGCTGGACTTGGACAGCTCTCTCTCGCCACACCAGCAGCAAACATCTGGTGTCATTTGTTCTCCATCTGTGGGCTCCATTTATATCCACTTGCTGGTAGATGTTCTTGTCAGCAATCTGACAGTTTGGGTTTCATCTTCTTTTTTCACGCCCCTCATAATTCGGTTTGGCTTTTTTTTTTTTTTAATATATATTTAGCCAAGTCCTTTAAATTCTTAGTCAGACTTTTACTTACTTATTTAGTTAGTTTTTTTTTTTTTTTTTAAAGTTAAAAGCCACAAATGTGAAATGTTAAGTTGTCATTCTTACCACTGAAAGTGTATGTTGTAATAATACTGTATCAATAATGTAACCAAAGCACATCTCACACAATCTCCTGAAACTTTTACATTTGAAGCAGAATTAGTTTGCTTGTTTTATAACCTTGAAGGATGCATCAGTTTTAGGATCTGCTTTAAGCCAAATCATGACAATTACCTATTTCAATGTATCTTTGAAATAAACATTACATTTAAAAGAATATAAAAAGCACAAGGAAAATTAAGTGTCCTATGTGTAGCTTTATCTTTATCTTACTGCTATACCCCTTCAACTTGTTTGGCATTTACATATGAACTATATCAAAATGTAGCCATGTGTTAAATAATAGAACAAAAACAAACACAGAAAGGGAAAAACATGAACTATCAGGTAAATGATACAAACATATAAAAACAGAAAAACAAATAAATATAATAAAATGAATAAATCACTGAAAAAGCTGGGAATAAACAACAACACCAACATAAAAAATTGTAAATAACAAAAAAAAAAACAACCTTTCCAAAGATCTACTCTACTTGGCAAAACATAGCCAAAATCAGTAAGCCTGATCGCACGTCTCATACATTTTAAAGGCAGTTGTGCCTCATAACTAACAAGCCCTAAGCACCAAACAGCTCGGAAACTTTTTCACCTCCAGGGGTGTGTGCCTATGAACTTTAAATGACCTTTAAACTATCATTTGATTGGAGGTCATTTGCCTTTGGGCAGGTTTTCTCTAATTGGCTCATTTTCTCCTTTCCTGATAGTGACATTTTGGGCCCTACATGCCTGTCACTCGCTCCCCCTTCTGACTCAAAGTTGTCTTTTCTGAGCGCAGGCCCTGCGGAGAAAAATCATTAGAACCTTCTATGAAGAAATCTCATTGTTACGGTTTGTTTCAGAGTAACTCTGGCTAATTTGTACCCTGGAGTGTTTTTTTGTTGTTGTTGTTATTGTTGTTAGATTTGTGCTGTTCTAATTGTATTGGTTATGGGACAAATGAGCCAAAACACCTTATATTTTAATCAATATGATCTTACATAACTGTGAAGATAGTTTCTAAATATATTTTAGTGAAGAAAAACCTCCTACATTTAGAAGAATGCGCAAAAGTAAAATAGATTAATGCTAATACATTTTGTACGGATGCTTCCATTTAATATATTATGTTGTACTAAATTGACAAATTGTCTTAGGGTTATTGTATAAAAAGTTTTTTTTTTAGTTTTTGTCCATCTTTATAAACTGAAAACAACTGTTTTGTATAGCTCTATGTGTGCTGTCACCTGTCTGCAGTCATGTGCCATGTTTTGTTGTCTAATTGTGTCCCTGGCAGGTAGCAACAAAAAGACCCTGTGTGCCAAGAGGGGGCCTTTAGCTTGAAACATCTCCAACCAAGAGTAGAAAGGCTGCACATATGGTCACATGAAACACAGGCACAGCAGACGAATGAAAAAGCCTCTTACTTTAGTGCAGTTCTATCATTTGGCTCTTATCGTGCCAACTTTCTGAGTGCACCTTTCTAAGAGGCACAGCAGGAGAGCAGGCCAAACCCGTTTCTCTGGGTTAGAGTGCTCTACCTCAGGAAAAAGTGGAAAGACGGAAGAAGCCAAAATGTTATTTCTAATAGAAAATCCTTCATTTTAGGCAGTGATAGCTATTTATCTTTTTTATATTAAACCACTGTGTTATTAAATGTCTTTGCAGGTTATATTTGTAAAAAGATTTCATTTGGATAGTATTCCCACTCCTTTTTGACATTGCTGCAACCTCAAACCTCCATTCTATGTACTTTTATAGTAGAGAAAAGGGGATTTCTCCCTTATATGAGCATTTGACATTTCAGGCAATAAAGTGTTACAATACTGTGTTGATGATTCATAAAGCTAATGTGTTTATTATGGACATTTGTACAAAAGCACACCTCAATATAATTACAGCCACTAATGCTCTGTTTTAGCAGTGTCTGAGTGATGCTGTGAGGCATCAAAATAAATTTTAAAAGGTTGTCTGTCAATTTTTTCAGATACTGTCCTGCGTCACACTGCTCCCAAAGTAGTTTTTCATAAGTTTTGATTAGACAAAGATTGTTCCGCCTTTGTAGCTTTCTGACAAGTGTTAATTTTCACAGCTGTGGACCACTATTAGAATACCCAGGGGAAATCCTTCCTCAGTTTTTTTCTTTTTAGATTCCGAGTCTAAAATGCGCTGAGATAAGTCTTTGAGCTGAAGTCAGCAGAGACCTTGTCAAAATTAATGATATTTCTTTTAATTAATTCAAATAAGCACTCAAAATAGAACAAAATAATTACAGATAACCGGTCTTACGTTGTGAGACGACTTCACTTGCAGCTGGAAGGCTTTTTTTTTGCTCAGCAGGATGTGACACACAGACACACACACACACACACACACACACACACACACACACACCCTGCCATGCAAACTTTTTTTTATTTATTTCAAATCAAACTAAATTTGAAATTACACGAGGTATAATTTTTCACTAATCAAAACATATCACGGTAATGCAGGACAAGCAATTATCATGTGCATAAGGGTTTATATTTAGGAACAACAGCTGCCGTGAATGTGTCCAAGTGAATACTTTGAGTTAATAAATGGAAATGTAATATCACACTCTATGTTGGCAAAATCTGACTGCGCAGAAATAACAATGTGGCTACAGACATTTAAAAAAAAAAAATAGATTCATCTGAAAAAAAAAAGAATTATGAAATGCAATACAAATAAAAAATGACTTGCTCCATGTTATAGTTTTTTAAATTATTTTGTTTTTAAGTATCCCATGTTTTGTAGCAATGTCTCGAGGTTTGAGCAACAAGCTTAGTCAGTAGTAATGATATTGAATGAAAAGAATCAGGTACAAAAGTGGATTTTAAAAGGATGGTTTCTGAGCAGAAGCAGTGATTGTGGGTCCCTGAACAAGTCAAAATGAGAAGAAAGGATCAGAGTTGCATCGAGACACAGGGACTTAAATCAGGGGGCAAGTCTCCTTCTTAGGTATCTGCCAAGTATTTGAAGGAAACTTGTACAAGTGTAATTTTTCCTGGCAAGAAAGTGAGATGAGACATGATTAAAACTGCACCTGGATTTTCAAATCAGTGATAAATGGCACTGAGTCGGTTTCATATTTCAAAACACAATCAACTGGCTGGATATACAAGTTTGTTTCATATGTGTGTTGTTCCTTCATTTAAAATGTGATTCTGGCAGCTTGTGAGGAGAAGAGGGCCACAATGAGCATGAAACCAGCATTTACCATGAAACTAAATGCAGGTTCCTCAGAGGATTCATTGTCATATGACTTGGTTCATATGCAGAACTGAAAACCCCCAATAAAAATAGTTTTAAAGGATTGTTGGTTAGCTGCTGAACAAATGATACAAGGAGGTGAAGATGTTTAGAATCAGAACTCACAGTACTGATTATTTCACATAAAATTATTTTAACTTTTGGTTTCCGTCCAGAGCCAGCATGGAGTAGTGTTTTGAGGGTCCAGGCAAGTAGGTGTTATCAGGAAGCATTTGAATTCTCAAATACTATGACAAAAAAAAATAACATTTTAATTATATAAAAATTATATTCCTATATATAAATATATAGGAAAATTATAAAATATTATTATACTGAACATCATGGCATTTTGTTGATTGTTTTGTTGTTCTTGAATAAAGTTCTGAACGTTTTAACCCAGTCAGAGGACCTGCTGCTTTCAGCCTCCTGGCGCCGTTCAGTTTGTCACCTGATGCCGAGATCGACTCCAAACCTTCTGAGATCCACATATTGCACCGCTGCTCTAGCAAAGTACAAAGAGTTAAGAAACGATATGAAATGGGAAAAAAGTTATTTATTAACTGATTAAGTCGTGTTTTAGATTGTTCTTGAAAAACTAATCAGTCATGGCTGATTAGTGGGTGAACTCACGGCTTTTCAGTGTGAGTTAATTTTCACACTGAAAGTGACAGTGAACCTACTGATGTTTTACAGCAGACAGCAGCTCCTCTCTCATGCAAGTACTACATACCACTGCTAAGTCTTTTAGGGGTACGCAGTACCGTACCCCACTACTGTCACCCCTGACCATATGTTTATCAGAACTTGTTTATTTATTGCTTTGTTTTCTTTTAAATATTTGAGTTCAATAACTTAGTGAAATAGCCAATTTCTGTCACTTATTTAAACCTTTGCAAGTTGTAAATCTCTTTATCCAAACTATTACATAAACTGACTGACATGTTTGTGATCTAATCTGTTCATAGATTTAACTGTTGCATCTGGTTCAGTGTTAACTATTATCACTGTTAAAGTTTATTTTTTTAAAGTGCAAAAATTAGCCAGCAATTACACAAAATTGTATCGTTGTGGCTGATGGCCTCATCTGCAAGTGGGCAGCCAAATGAAACTGCCTCAGCTCCATTCA
Organism: Micropoecilia bifurca; assembly: GCA_903067075.1. Taxonomy (NCBI): domain Eukaryota; kingdom Metazoa; phylum Chordata; class Actinopteri; order Cyprinodontiformes; family Poeciliidae; genus Micropoecilia; species Micropoecilia bifurca. The sequence continues at coordinate 1,941 of CAEGAF010110034.1, read as the reverse complement.
AGCTCAGGCTTGAATATTGTCTTTTGCTTTAGTCACAGAAAGGTGTTAAGCCTTTTATTCAAAACAAGTCCATATTCAACATAAAACTCAGATATTTTGTTAGAATCTAATAACAAATTGAGCCCATCACTCACACCTGCAGCAGTAATGTTCTTGTGGAAGTACGTAAATAGTCAAAACTACACATTGAGAAACAACTGGCTTCCTTTTCTCCCAGTCTTATTAAAAGGTCAAATAATTCCTATCCCCACATGGGATCAAAGACAACTTGCAGAACATTCTTCTTCAGTCTTTTCTCTGTGGTGTTAAAGACCTCTGAGCACTTTCCTTTCATGCTCGGTTGTCTGCCATCGCCACTTTCCTCTGGTCCTTTTATTTTCATTCTATGTCCTCTCTCTCTTGCATGAATTCACGGGATCGCACAGCTGATATCCTCCCAACAGCCCCGTTATCGGGACGTTTTTCAATAGAGCAGCTGAAAATAGAAAGAAATGGTTGGCAGGTTGCCTCGCTGTTGTCACCTTTGGATTACAGATAAAAAAAAAAAATCCTGCTGCAGTCCATGGGACTAATGCCATGAAAGTGCCAGAGTTGAAGTACTTTATTTCTAACTACTTAAAACATTGAGCAAAACAAAGTTCTAGCGTTTGGCATTTTATGACACAAACAAAACAAATTAATCGTCACTATTTAGTGACTTAGTTCAGAGCAGATGGTAGTGATTTATATCACTAGTTTAAAACATTTTAAAATGATACATTTCAGTTACGTTCTGTGTATAACTTTCCTACATCGTGGAAGTATTTTCGCCCATCACTCCACCATCTAGTCACTCTCCTCTGCTCTGCGCCTTTTATGTCGTCCATCGATTCTGCACAGATCCACCCTAAATCCACAATTCAAAATGTATTATATTTTCAAATCATGTTTGCTCCCATTCTGTTCTTCTGATGGGATAAATAATGCAGAGGAAGCACAGCACATGTTAAATATTAAGCTCCATGTCGAAACAGCTTTGAAAGGGTTATATTCCAGGGATCGATTTTACCTACAGTCTGTCTGTCATTTTTAATTCATGTCAGCAGACATACTGAAGAATTTTAAGACGACCCAAAAGATCAAGAAAATAACAATTATTTGGGCACTATTGCATTCTTTCTGGCCATGTTCAGTCTAGGAACCACACTGTAAAAAAGAAACTGTAAATACAGAGATTTTCTTTGATGTCATATTAAATACACACAATGTTTAATAAAAGTTATTCACAGACTTCAATAGGAATTCAGGGGCCTGATTTAGCATCACACGCAAACCCCAATACTCATGCAAAAACATTGGTAAAAATATGATTTTGTTTTTAATGGTGTGGGTTGCAGCAAAATGTTACAGCCTGTGTTTTTACAGTGGAACATTAATGCCTTATAAATTTAGACTTCTTATTATGTACTGCAGAGTACTGCATATGTATATACTGAAATTAGCTCCTTTAAGACTAAACTTTGAGTCTAATGTGTTAAGATCTAAAATTGCCTTTTAACTCCAATGGCTTGTTTTTTTCCCAGTGCATAAACAGTTAAGAAACATTACATACTGAGTTAGTTTCTGACATTACTGACATCAGCAGCACTGTAGAACTACCCCATATTTTAGTTTATAAAAGTATTTTTAGAATTCACACAACTTATTTAAAACTGGTTACACATTTCTTTGTACACAATGTGTCTAAAACATTGGGAGGGGTTATGTATGTTGTATACATGTCCATGCTTAAACTCATCTGAATAAATTGCTTAATAGTAATTATAGTCATATTCAATAGACTGGAATGTGCATTCTGATGAGGTGGATTTGATAGACTAAAACTAAATTTCATTTTTAAAATAATGGGGAGGTTTTAAACATATCTTTCATTAAGCCCACATCTTCTGTAATAAAAATGTT
>CAEGAF010110022.1:0-15304 GCA_903067075.1 Micropoecilia bifurca | reverse complement strand
CACACACACACACACACACACACACACACACACACACACACACACACACACACACACACACACACACACACACACAAATCCATTAACAACATAAATCCAGCACAGGTATGATTTAATTTGCTTTATTTTTAATACAACGTTGAGGCTATAGTTTTGATACTAAGACTGCTAAAATTAATACAAAATAAATGATATCAAAGCAGATAGAAGTCGACTGAGAGGCGGATCCTGGCAGCTTTGGTACATCTACACTAAGGCACCCTGTGGCTTCGACACACCGATAATTCAAAAATACTTAGTGTGGAGGACACACACATCACATACAGCAACAGACCAGACAATGTTGTTTACAAAAACGCACCATTTTCAGCTCATAATGTTATAAATAAATCAATAAATGTTCCTTCCTTCCTCCAGTGGAGATCTTCTTACGTCTTCAAGTTTGTGCCCAGGGAGAGCATCAGGCTCGGTCACTCTTCCCTCTGCACCATGGCGTACGCCTTGCAGGGGTTTTTGAGGCAGCCGGAGGCCCAGCTGATGGGCCAGTTGTAGGAGCACGGCACCGACGTCTGGACGTTCCTCTCAAAGAAGTTGAACACGGGGTTCCACCAGGTGTTGGTGAGGTAGTTATTGGGGGAGCACTTCAGAGTCTGCAAGACAAAGTAAGAAAAATCTCATTTACATCATAAAATAAACCTGTGTTTATTGATTAAATCTCCAGATGCTACAGTAGCTACACACAAATAGCTCCTTCATACACCTCCACAGAAAATAAATGGATTTTCACCTGAAAACATTTAAATAGCTGATTTTTAGAGCCACTATACAGTCTGTATTATAGAATAGAATAGAATTCAACTTTATTGTCATTGCCTCGTCACAAGTACAAGCAACAAAATGTAGTTTGCATCTATCCAGAAGTGCTATACAAGATATAAATATGTATTTACAGGTGTACAAAGGTTGTTCTAAAAATAAAATATTCAGTATAAAAATAAATAAAAAATATTGGAGCTATGTGCACATATACAGATTATGCAGATTATACAGAATATACAGAAATGTTAGGAATGAATTGTATATGTATTGGTAGATTTACAATGCAAGATAGATAATGGCAAATAGGATTTCCATATTATATACAGATTATATACAGATAATGTATGAGTGTGAGGGCGGTTTGTATGTTATTATTGTATGGAGGGAATGGGGGGGTGCAGTCCTTATAGTTGTGTCAGGAGGCGACTAATGCTGACCAACAGCCTGTTTGAAATCTTTCTGACCTGTAAGTTGGCCATGGTGTGGTACCACCAGAAGAGACGGGATGTGATGAAATAGGCCACGATCACGTCCACGGTGTAGTGCTCATGGGCCACCAGGATGCAGAACACGCCCACGGCGCTCAGCAGCCAGCACATGAGGTGGTACCACCAGAACGACTTTGGAGAGTCTTCAGAGGAGGAAGAACCACAGAAGTTACACACTCAGAAATAAACAGCAGTGTTACCGTATTTTCCGCACTATAAGGCGCACCTGATTATAAGGCGCACCTTCAAAGAATGGCCTGTTTTAAAACTTTTTCATTTATAAGGCGCACTGCATTATAAGATAGACGCTTCAGTTTGGGTTGCCAATTTGTTCTATTATTACACATACACATTTGTAAAGAAATGGTCCCCAAGTATTTTATACAGTATCTGCCCAAGTCATTGTTTTACTCATGGTGTTGGTGTTGCGTTATTGTGCCCAACTGCTTTCTGGGTAACACAGACCAACCGACACGCTGCCGCTGCAGCCTCTGTCTCTCTTCCCCCTCTTCTCCCTCTTGGCTTTAAATGTCTTATCAAACTTCATTAACAAACCAGCGTTCTGACAACTATCCCAGCATGCACCACACACTTCTTCTTCTACGGGGAAAAATGAAGTCGGCAGCTGCTGATCATAGCTGCTAGACCTGTTGTGGCTCAATATTGGTCCCTATATACGGCACATCGGGTTATAAGGCGCATCGGGTTATAAGGCGCATCGGGTTATAAGGCTCACTGTCGGCTTTTGAGGAAATTGAAGGTTTTTAGGTGAGGATTTTTGTGCGGAAAATACGGTATTTAATAAGACGGGATTCATTTTAATGTGTTATTCATTCCTTTATAAATGTCACAGATTCAAGCTAAATATTTAAGTAGCTAAGTATTTAGTATTTAAGCTCCAAACTAACTATTTAGTATTTAGTGAGCAAGTTAATAGCTCCACACTAAATATTTAGCTCTAAATACTTAGTTTAAAACTAAATACTTCGTGACTAAGCTACATATTCCAAATTACTGCTATCAACTTTTTATTGTGGTGAAGCGATGAAAAATTAAGAACAACTTTTCCATCTGCCAAATTTACTTTAACTAACCCAATGGGGAAAGGACTTTGACTTTTAGTCTTTCAACTTTTGAATAATTGATAATAAAAATAAATAGACAATAATCTAGAAGGTTGCATAACAACATTAAGAGGAATAGGGGATCAGAATGCAAGTACACAATATGAATGATCAATTATTAACCACAGGATCTCATGATTTATTGTAGGAGAGCAACCGTTTGAGTACTCACACTCTTTGATGAATAGGTAAGTGAGGGTGAGCATCACTGTGTGTCCGCTGTACAGGAAGTCTCCACACAGCAGGTGGGAGTTGGTTATGGAGAGACCGGCTCCTGAAATGAGCTGCAGGACTCGCTGGATCTTGGCCTGTGTGTCTCCCTGGAGCTGGTGGACATGAACATTAGAAAACAAAATAATAACTACCGGTTCAGCAGCAACACTTATCATCAAATTACTTCTGCAAAAATTATAACATTATAAATGCTGTTTGACTAATGCAAACATCTGAGGATGTTGAAGAGCATCTTTCATATTTAGGAAGATGAAATGAAAATATATTATAGATTTCTTAAAAGACCTTTTGCTTCCTAATTTATGGCCTTGAAATTGAAATGAACTCGGCTGTTCCAACTGGCGTTTGCTAATTGTTGCTGGCTAGTCTGAAGGAGCTGAGTGGGGAAGTCGTGGGAGAGAGCTGCTCTGTGAGGCAGAAGATCACAAACTACAATTACATTTTAGGAAAATCTAATTATAAATTACTTTTGCCATTTTTTTTACATATTACGGCCCCTTTAAAAATGGCATTAGATCTTAGGACAGCAGCGACACAAATCACTTCACTCGTTCTGTTTCAGATTTTACCGTTTTCTTTTAAGATTCAGTCATCCTGGTGTTTGACTGATGTAAATGAAACATCAGACAGTGGCGTTCTATCATCAGAGACGACAGGAAATATGATTAGAGCTAAAACTTCTCAAACATCTTCAGCGGCTCAAACCGCTGATCTGTGCTCAGCTCACGAGCTGCCAGAGGATCAAACTTTCCTCAGAGACACTGATGAATGTCATCGCTGCTGCTTGCAGGAGGCCGATGGTTTCTGCTCACCTTGGGGGCACAGTTCATGTGCATGCCAGGAACGGGCAGCGTGGTGACGTACATGGTCACACAGCGGTACAGGTACAGCGTGCCGATGAGGAAGAAGAACCGTCTGCAGGCTATGGACCTGGAGACAGGAAAACCCAGCTCACTATCGAGTGGCAAACATGGAGCTAATGTCTCTTTGTTAGACTCCTGAGAACAATAACTTCATGCAAAGGTTGCTTAGATCTGGAAATTGCAGAGAGCTGGAGCCGTTCATAGTTTAAATATTGCAGAACTAAAGTAGGATCAGTTATTTATATAAGCTTTAATAATCTTTATACAGCTTGAGGAGCTTCCTCTGCAGCTCTGAAGAGCAAACGGTTTTTTCAGGCATAATATTATGTAAGATAGTCATGTCATCCTATCAGCAGAGCTATTCAGACCTAAATTAGCGTCTCAAATCTAAACAATCTAAACAGTAGCAGAAGCACAGAGGCTAATGTCATATTTCCAAAGAAGGATTTGTTTAAAAATGTTACATAATTTTTTTATGTTTAAAGATGTTACATAAAAGCTGAATGTGTAGAATGGCACTTTGAACCAATCTGATGGTTAAATCACCTAAATAACAGATTAAAAACAATAAATGTGTTTGTTGTTGAGCTCATATCCAACTTATTCAATAATTTAGCAGCAAAAAATGGTTTTGAATTGAGGATGTTGCTTATTGTGTTGATGGTTTTCAATTGAAAAGTGATCAATTGCGGTTGATTAATTACAGACTCTGCGATTAACTTGATTAAAATGTTCAATTCCACCACTCATATGTTTGATATTAGTGACAGTAACACTGCAGCCAACCCAAGTCTCGGTAAAACTTTGTATCTGTTTCTATCGGTAACTTATCAGGTTCTCACTTGTATTTGAAGAAGAAGAGCTGGATCAACCAAATGGCCACCAGAACCATCCCATTGATTTCCGTCACAGTAAAAGCCCACTTGACTCTGTCGATGTAGTCGAAGAACTTATCAGGAAGAGGAGGGCTGCTCTCCTTAGGGGGGACGCGCTCGTGCACCACTGTGATGACCACCGTGGTCAGAACCAAGTTAAACGCTGCGTAAAAGAAAGCGATGACCGTCTTCCACCACTCAGTGGGCAGATGGTTGACTTTGGACTCCGGCAGGGAGATCTTCACATAGTCTGTCTGACGGACGATGCCGTTCCTGAAACTCCTCTTCGCCTCCTCTCCGGCGGAGACGTGGACTGGGCAGGATTTGTTTGTGCCGGGAGCAGAGCCATCCTCGGTTCCCAGGGTTAGATTGGGAGTGGAAGAGTCTCCAGCATTCCTGAGCTCTGCTGAAGCCATGGATGTGGTCCGTTCACCCCGGGACTGGAGCCTTCAGCTGCACAGACATGGGGAAAGAGAGGAGGTGACCACAGTCATTACTATTATAGCTCTTTACTATCAGGAAATCCTCAAAAGGCTGTAATTTAAGATTATTCTTTTTATACCTAAACTCTATCATTCATCAGATGATTTACTGCTGGTTTAGAGGATCTGAAAGTGGAATGGGAGGCGCATCCTTACGGCTGTTTTAACACCTGTTAGTCCGCTGAACTCGGTTTGATTTTGGACCAAAATTGCAACATCTGCTACACTCAGCTGTTGTGGTTCACTTTTACGCTGCACTGTTTTCAAACAACCAAACTGATTGTGGAGTGGTCTCCGGTCTGGTTGGCGTTCACATTTACATTCAAATAGCACCAGAGTTCCCTTCAGTCAATCCAAACTGAGCTGCATTTTTCTTTCAAATATTTGCAGGGTCACCAACTCCAGTCCTCGAGGGCTACCTACCATCCTGCAACCTTTAGATTCACCTCTGCTCCAAAATGTCTGAATTCCCTCACCAGCATTCATTCCTTTCTGCAGTAGGCTGGAAACAAGCTGTTTATTTGATCCAGGTGTGTTTGAGTAGAGACACATCTAAAATTTGCAGGATGGTGGCACTGGAGGACTGGTGTTGATGACTCCTGATAAAGCATTCTCTAAAAAAAAAAAAAAAAATCAATGAACAGGCAAAATCTGTGAGTGATCTGGAGTTACATTACAGAGAAAAATGAGCGAGGACTGAACCTCAAAATGGTTAGAGACATACAAACCAGATGGATCACAAATGTTTTATTGATGCAACAATGGCTAACAGTAGCCATTGTTGCATTAGCCAACATTAGCTTGTAGCATCTGGTCAATGTTAAGAAGCCCTGAACTGATTTATTAAAGCCATCCGTATCATTCATCAGCCAACATAAGATCTGGACAAGAATAGTAATAATTACAGTCGTTTCACTATCTGTTGTTTTGTACATTTCTCTACATCAGCACAACTCTTATAACAAACAATCACAGATGTTTTCAAAAACATTTCAAGTCCCTCAGATAAACTTCAGCCCTAGTTACTAACCTTGTTTCCTTATGGAGTGAAGACGATATTTAGTTGCTTTTTGTCCTTTTTCTGTTAACCTTTGCAGATAGAACTGACTTTCGTTACCATGGCTACCCTGACAAGAAAGTTACCAAAATAAAAGCATGTAACAGCAGAGGGTGACTACTCAGTTGACCTTGACGTGTAAAGCTGTGCATTAAGAGACTTTGTCTAGGAAGATGTGAATCTGCCGCCCCAACATGCAGCTGTGTGTTGGTTCAAATGCATCTATCAAGAAGCTGCACATGTGTAAGCAAAACATTTCAAGCTAACGACATGAGAGTGCACTCTGGAGCTGAGGATTTCTATTGTTTCACAGCTGCTTTAATGCCTTTAAAAGCCTCTGTGATGGTTTTAAGCACTGAAATGCATCATAATAAACCTCCTTGGGGAGACGACCAGAATACCCTGGTTACATGCAAGGAAAAACAAATATTTACAGGAGACCAACGGATGGAGTCACTGGACGTATCGGTTACCACGTAATCGCGTTTGTGAAGAATATGTCAGTGGAAAAAGGATCCAGGCTGATTCAGACTCTGTTACATAAGTAACAGAAGGATTCACAACGCGTCTGACAATCACTGAGTTGTTTAAATGTAAGTATGAAACATTTTAAGCTTTCATTTATCTACTCAAATGAAGATGCTGAAAGTCAGACTCGGTTAGTCCAAACTAATTCATCCGCTTCAAACCGCATGGAATAAATCAACAGATGTTTATATTAAGGGCTTTTTCAGCCACATTTCAAGTCAAGTTTATTTGTAATTAAAGTTTCAGCAACAGAGTCAGAATGCCTTACATGATGAAAACAAGAAACAGAAAGAAGCGTCACAGAGCAGAGGAATAAATGAAAGTGATGAAAGGTTGGAATACAGACCACAATTAAAGATGGTCCAGTTATTGATAAACAGGTTGGTTTTTAGTCCTGACTTAGAGGAACTCAATGTTTCTGCTGTTTTGCAGTTTTGTTGTTCCAGATTAGAAGAGCATGAAAACTGAAAGTTGCTTCTCGATTTGTTTGGTTCTGGTTCTGATGCAGAGCAGAACCAGAAGATCTGAGAAGTCTGGAAGGTTAATACAAGAACCTTCCTGGCGCTAAACTAGAGATTTATAAAGTAACAACAGTATTTTAATGTTTATTCTCTGAGCCAGTGGAGGCTGCAGAACTGATGCGCTCTATTCTCCTGGTGTTAGTCAGAACTCCAGCAGCAGCATCTGGATCAGCTGCAGCCGGAGGACTGATCTTTAGGCAACCTGTGAAGTTACCAATGCAACTAAAGATAAACACATAAACGCGTTTCTCTTAGCCTGTGAAAAGAGTACATATAAAAAATTTTTGTGGGACAAATAATTTTAAAATTTAAAATGTTTTTCAGTGGTTAAAAGAATACTAAGCTTCAAGTTTTTATAAAATCCCAGGTAGTAGATTGTAATCTTTTGTAGGTTGTTATCTGCCAGGCCTCCCTTTCACTGGGGTCTTTAATTGTATTTGTTTGACTTTACAGCCTTCATTGTTCTTTTAGGGTTAATTTTAGGGCTCACTGTTGACCTATAAAGGAAATAGTAGAAAAGCTGCTTTCATCTGTCTAACCTCCTTCAACCGTAGAACTTCTTGCAGATGTACAATCTGAAGCTTTGCACCGTTTGCCCGTTGAGCCCAACTGTTTTCTTTTTACTCATTGTATTGATTGCTTCATTTAAATACATGTTTTGTTGTGCTGATTTTTTTATGTGCAGGACTTTGGTAAAAGGCAGCTGTTTGGCTATGGTTTATGCATTTGGACGTTGCAACAGGATGTCCACCCTGTGCGAAGTCCTCCATGGTTTACAGGGAACCAAACGCTTCCATCAGAACCTCTGAAGGGACGGGTGGAGTTGGAAAACTGGCTGCAGTGATGTATGACTTTGCGGCCTGTGCTTGTCCGGACTATTTCAGGAGAAGTCCAGCAGTTGCTTTCAGGGCTGTGTTTTACTATGGTAAAACCAGGGCTTTCCGTTTTTTAAAACTCTACTTTGGGTCTTCATAATAACATGTTGCTTTTACTGCCCACTAATTTCCACGTTTGCACTGTTTCATCTTTCGTCATTAAATAGATTGCTAAAAATAAGTTAAGCTTGAGGCGACCCCGCCTTGTATAAACCAGAGGAACCCAAGAATTAGATGGCAAAGTGCTAACAGCTGAAAACAACACAACCAAAATTTCCACCTTCAGCCTTCAAGCGTGTTTTAGTTTTAGATTGAAACTATTTTATTTAGAGTAAAATCGTTACTCGTTAAAGGTTCTGACTCCGTACGTCTGACTCGATGTTTTGTCATTCATGTATTTGGATGTTTATAACTAGTGAACAAAAAAAGTTAGCTGTGACGTCCCTAAAGCACTAATTATGAATGTTAGCTACGCCAATGCTAAAGCGCTAAATTCAACCATGTTTATATCCACCATGTAACATGAGGAGAAGATGAGGAGACTCACAAGGCAACAAAAAGCTAATAAACACAATAAAAATAATATTAATAATATTAAAAAACAATTCATGTGTCAATTTAATTATCATCCCATGTAACTGTTGTTGTCTTCTATATATCTCATTTGTTGATGTGCTGTATAGTGACCTTCTCTGCTCTTTATTACAGAAAAATGGGCCCTATGGTAGAAATATGAATGTTTCCACTAAGGCCGAAATCAAATGCAACAAACATCACAAACAGAAAGTGAGACTCCACTGAACTGAAAACAGCACAGAGGGACCGATAATGGCAGCACAGATAAACAGACGCGTCTGGCTTCTCCTCATCAGACACAACCAAAGGTTTGCAAAGCCAAATGCAGAGGAGGTGGAGAAAACCAGGAAAAGGCAACAATGACTCAAGATTCCCAACTCTGAAGCACATTTAGCTTTTTCTCCTCTTTCCTTTCTTTCAGCGCCGTCCTGCTCACAACACCCTGCATGTCCCCAAGCATTTCATCGGTCAAACATGCAGAGTGAAGATCTGAGCACCTGGATATATATTAGATGACCATTTTATGGCTGATTCCCATTTTACTGCCCATTCAGATTATGAGTTATGGCAAGATTATATGAAAGTACTTCAAGGAAAATCATATTTTTTTGTTTTCAGAAATTTTGTAACATTTCACATATCAAATGTATTTATTTTTTTTAATAATGTCGCTATGCTTCTGTTACGATCTGTGTTTTCTGTGTAGTTATTTTGGGATTTTCTGTGTTTAGTCCTGTTTCCCTGAGTCTGTGTTGTCCTGTCAGCCCTTGATTGTTCCCAGGTGAATCTCATCCCCTTGATTACTCCTGCGTGTATTTAAGTCCACCTGTTGTCTCTGTCTCTTGTCGGATCCTCTTTGCATGTCGTCGTTGTTGTTAGCATCAGTCAATTTGTTTCCTCAGTAGAACTGTGAAGTCCTGAGGTTGCTTGATTCAGTCTTCATGTCAGTTGCTACCGGTATTAGCTATGTGCTAATTTGCTGCTGTGCTGCCTGATTCTGGACTGTGAGCTTTTCATCATTAACATTCATCATCTTCATCCTAACCTGATTCTCCGCGTTCATTCTCACCACCACCAACCACACCTTATGACAACTTCACCGTATTAACCTACAAAATCTGTTTGAAAAATGTCCGTTCAAATTTTACACATGATTTGGTTTGCATATTTTTGAATGAAGTCAAAAGTCCTTAGAAATGGAAATGCCCTTTCAATGAGTCCGAAAACCACATAATTACTTTAGGCTATAACAAGCATTAAAATCACACCTTTTGTGTCCCTACTGACAGAATAAAACATTAAGTTTACATTTATTCTTATCCTTAAATTATTATTATTAAATTATTTCCATTCAACCAAGAAATTTGTTTACATTACAAACACAATAAAACAATGTAAGGTTTGTCACTTTCTATTTTAGTAAAGAATAGTATGTCAAATTCCCAGTAATTAATAGAAACAATTCGCCTAATTTTAGATTTGGATGATTTATGTTTCTTTATATTTTTATATATGATATGTGAATATTATTTTGGGCTTTACCAAATGCTAAACAAAATTTTGAAGAATCCGTAAGCTGTTTTAATTCATTTGCTTCTGATTTGACCGATGTGAGACTCCGACCTGTGAATGGGAAGCTACGAATCAGATGAAGGTTTAGCCTCTCAACCAAGCCACGTGGCATATTTTAGTTTTTCAAAAGGTATTTTGAAAAAAAATAACAATAAGAGGAGGCTCTGAGGCAGAATGCCTGATACGGCACAGATTTGTCAAAAGGATCCAGCCATTGAATTTTAGTCCAGTTTCACCTGAAGGCCACCCTGCTGGTTGAATTTCACACAAAATAAGACGAAACACAAAATGTTAAACTATCTCTGATGCTATAAAGCGCATAAACTGTGACGATGAACTGAAACGTCAAGCTTCAGGGTTCTGTCATCACCAGATGCTGTTGCATTGCTTTGGCGTGGAGTAGAGAGTGTTTTTTTAGTCTACACATTTTATGGAGCTTACTGGTTTTGAAAGGGAAAAATAAATATACTATATTTAGTAGTTTAATTTGACAATAACAGTTACAATAACAGACATTAGCTGGGGATAAAACATCCTGTAAATTAGCAAGAATAGTAGAGAAAGAATTTAGATTTTACTGACTTACACATCCTGGACAGTTTCCATATGAAATCTATCGAGTTTTTATTATTTTACCAAGGTGTTATTAATTAATAGTTCCTGGAATATGATTCCCCCAAAGTGTTTTTAATTTATCATTTAGTTGCTGATGCAAATGGTTGAGTTTTACACATCTGTGGTTGCAAAGGACATGCAAATGTGTTGAATGAGACCAAGTTCTTCTTTAAAGGTGAAATGAGAGTCAGCTGCTACGGAGACACGGCGATAAAATTCAGCTGCTAAGGAGCGACTTGATTTAACGGAAGGACAAAGATTGACAAAGTTTCATCGGAGACAACATCAGAAAAAACAGATGTGTGCAAATAAAATGTCAGCCAATTAAAACCTGGTTGGTGAGCAATGGAGAGCATGCATGAGTTTTAATGACCAAGTTTGTTCTTCTTCATTTGATAGTAAACAGAACCACAGACTGTACATCAGGTGGTATCTTCTCCAGATCTGCATCATTTTTAAAATTGAAAATACCCAAAATTTATGTAAAGATCTTGCAGGCTTGTGTTAGAGACACGTACAGTTTTTTTCTGGGAGGGTCGACTGATTTTTATTTCGGATAAAATGATAAAACATTCCCAAAGAAAGAGGCACGATTTGAATCATTCTGTCCTCAAATATTTTAGGCAAGTTACAGAAATTAATACAGATTTGGAGACACCCAGGTCTGCTTTTGAGTAAATATTACTGCATATTTGTGGTAATTTACTATAATTACTATTATGATTTTTTTTAAATAAAAAAAAGCAACAAAAAAGAAGTTTGTAATCTAATTGATAAATACTTTGTTGTTTCCAAGATTTCACTAGAAAATGTCTTCACCTCTTAAATTGCATTTGAGGCTTAAAAATTCAGGTCAAGGGCCACAAATGGCTCCCAAGCCACACTTTGGGCACCCCTGTATTTATTTTAACAGTTTTAAGAGAAGAGTAATAATTACAGTAAATTTGACTAATTAAATATGGAAGAAAAGTCAGAGTTATTCAAACACACAAAGGTCATTCAGTGTTCATGAGAAAAGAAGAACCAGAGTTTATGTTGTTCTGTGCAGAAGAGGTTCAGAGATTTCACATCATAACTTTGGTGTCATAAAACATTCACCACAAACATTTCATGTTTTAGAAGTTCTGAAAGAAAATAATTACCCAAAGAAAAACTAAATAATTGTAAGATTTATGTCAAATCTGTTCTTCAGAGTTTTTATAGCCATTTAATTTTTCCACATTCTGCAGATTGAATTTTGTCCAAACAGAAAGTTTTGGGACGTAGAAGGAAAGTGATACTTGCTTCTCAAATGACTGTGGAAATTCATAGATCTGGACTTAGACTAGGACATTCTAAGACTTAAATATGTTTTGATCTAGTTTTGAGAAACTGTGAAGTATCTCAAACTGTGTTTTGAGAAACTGTGAAGTATCTCAAAACTTCATAGCCAAATTATTTACCTACTACTTAAATGTGGGGTCATGACCCTTCAGGTTAGGTTTCTGATTAGATAGTTTTATTTCTTTTTAATTTCAAAGTTATGCTGTAGAAACGCAGACATTCAGTACATATTATGTTAAAGATTACATATTTTTTGTGTTTCTTCATGGACGTTATGTTTAAAATGAAGAGCTGTGCATTATCCTGGTTTTATTTATGCATCTTATTCACAGTGAGGCTGCAGAGAGAAAAGGTTTTTTGCCTCCCATCCAATTTTCCATCACAGTCTTTGTTGAAGGAACAATAAAACAATCAATTTCACAGAATAAAAGCTAAAAATAAACCCAATAGTCTCTCTCGCCTTGCTGTGGGTTTCTAACTGTGTGTCTCCTGAGCCCCCAGTTCATCACACAGGATGCTCAGACACTTTTGAAGTTTACTTTTGGGGTGTAGCTCTGCGGCCCCCACACAGAGCTAAACACCAGGTTCCAGTTGTGGCTGGGTGGGGCCACAGGGCCTCTAATTTAGGCTGGAGGAGAACCGTCCTATTAAAGACCTGACAGGTTTTAATTACAGCCAGATTCAACATGCAGTTTGTACTTTAAATAAATCATTCAACAATTGTGTGTTTTTTAATTTGGTGTTCCCTTTGCAATCGTAAAAGTGGAGAATAAAACTTTTTCTACTGGAAATTTTCTGGAAAACATTTAGAACCTGTAGAGACTGATTCATATGTAGCCTGCAGTGGGTTACAGTAGCAAGTCTGTCATCACTGGTGCATCTAATTTTAGTTTCAGTTTCATAAAAACGCCCCGCTTCGTGTTTTAAACCCTAAAACAGAAGGAAGTTGGTCCTGTCTGCTGTTTTCTGACAGATTGAACAGATTGTAACATCCTACCTGCTCAGACGGGCCTCCTCGCTGCTCTTCCTGGAGTTTCCTGAATCAGCTGCTCTCTGCTCCTCACTCACAGCCTCTGATGCATCAAGCGACGCTGCTGCTCGCTTCCAGCGCGGCGCTCCTCCCTGCAGCCCCGCAAGCCGCCCGCACGTCCCCCCAGCCTCCATCCCTCCCTCCATCACTCCCTCCATACCTCCCTCCATCACTCCCTCCATCCCTCCATCCATCCCCTTTAATTCACAAGCTTCCTCCTGTAATCTGCGCATCCATCGCTCTGTATTTGTCTCATTGAACGGGGCAGCTGTGGCTGTAAAGCCTGCCGGGAACAGCTGGGCATTTTATTCATAAGAAAACACAACAAAATATCTTTATTTATATATATTCATTAATTTTTCTTTTATTTTGTATTTCTTTAATATATTTATTTTTTTCCACATTTTTTTCTTTTTCTTAAATTTCTGTTTTATTTGTATGTTTTATTTTTAATTATTTTAATAAATCTGACTGGATTTTTCCTTTCCCCAACAAATATCAGTTTTTAGATCAGGTGAGCCAGTATTGTATGGCAGGTGAACACATCATATAATACTGTTTCAATTGACGCATTTAATTTGTTCCTAGAAAATATTTGATTATAAAAATGTCTTTATTAATACTGCATTCGCCATTCTGTCTAAAACAAAATGATGTCACTGTCCATGAAAAAGCTAAAATGTTTCTGACTTATGTAAAAATAATGTCCTTAAAACTTTGTTTGTTATTTAAATTCACAAAGACGAGTTGTGATAAAAGAATGACTGTAAATAAACCTTAAATACTTTGTTGTTTTTTTTCAATACCTTTATAGCACGTATCACCTTCATTTAGTTTTAGATATAAAGAACTTCCGGTTTGATGTTTAATGCTTTTATTTTGAAAGGACAATTCTGGTTTAGATGTTGACGACAAAAGACGGAGGACAACTATGCATTGCTCTTATCAAATACTAAAACTAAATGTATTTTTATGATGTAGAAGTTTTTTAAGTTTTAAGTGTTATTTTTAAGTTGCAAATGTTGTGAGATTATAGTTTTTTTGCTTACACTTTATTTCCTCTTTACATGTCCAACTCTTAAGGTGAAACTAGGATTGCAAAGCAAAAAGAGCAACATTACCCAGAAAACCAGCGGGACATTTCTTTAATACTGTTAATTGAGTCCATGTGACGTTGTCATAAAATCTAAAAATTTGAAAGTATAGATATAGTTTAAATTGTTTTGAACTCATTATTATTCTTTCGCATTGTGAAGACTGATTGTCATTGATATGAGCATTTTCACAGAAAATAAATCCAGTTTGAGTGAAGGTAGTGGTGGAATTTAACACAGCATTATTCTGGTTGTTCATAAAATCATCACCAGCATTCAGTAAGGAAAAGAAAGTCAATGTTATTTCCATCAGTGGTTATAAAGGCTCTGTGTACATGAAAAAAAAATCCGAACTATCCCTTTAAAATGTAGTCAGAAATGTGCTTTTATTATATTATATGCTATGACAGCCTGCCTTACATTTAATCCAAACTGACCTGAGATCAGTTTTCCGTTCTGTCTGGCTACAGAAAGCGGAAATACGTCACTTTCTCACAGGTGACGTGGCTGCCACAGGAGCCTTTAAGGTGGTAAAAACGCTCCTGTGTCCTCAGTCCCCCGTTCAATGGACATTCCTGTCTCCTGCGTGGACATTTACCTGCGCCAGTGAACAAAGAGCCAGCCGGGCTGCAGCTGCTGCTCCTCGGTTCGTGCTTTAGCGACTTCACGGTCAAACCAGCTGCCGGTCCAACATGGAGACTCATGGAAACTCCAACAAGAAGCAGAAGCGTAGCAATACCATCGAGAACTGGGTGTGTCTTTGTTTCCTCAAGTTTATTTAAGGCAGTGTTTTATTTCTACCTCCGGATTTAAATGAGCCAAGCGGCTAGTAGCGGTGTTAGCCGTAGCTACATGCTAGTAGCCCCGAGGCTAACCGTTAGCTAAATGATGGGTCCATGATGGTGTTTAGTTATTCTGACCCTCATTATTTACACATCAGACAAGCATCTGTCCAGTTTGATTACTTTTATTAAAGCGAAAAAGTTTAGCACAGTATAAGGAACCGGCATATGAATGAGTTGGTTTTAATTACAAATTCATGATGATTATTAGGGCTGTATAATAATATCGATATCGCAATATATATATATCGATATTTTCTTAGGAAAAAAAATCGATATTCATCTGC
Source organism: Micropoecilia bifurca (assembly GCA_903067075.1). Lineage (NCBI taxonomy): Eukaryota > Metazoa > Chordata > Actinopteri > Cyprinodontiformes > Poeciliidae > Micropoecilia > Micropoecilia bifurca. The sequence goes on along the minus strand of CAEGAF010110022.1, from coordinate 99 downwards.
AAGTATCGTATCATCCAACTGTCACCTTGTTCCCTCACTGCTTGCTTCACCAGGTCATCAGGCTTAGAGTGATTCCTTCAGATGTTCAGGTTAAAAAGG
>CAEGAF010110015.1:0-12736 GCA_903067075.1 Micropoecilia bifurca | reverse complement strand
GGTTGGACAACAACTTCAAACATGTAGCTAAGCTCCACCGTTAGCCTCCATGCTAAACACTGAGCTCTTCTTCTTCTATGGTGGCAGAACACTGAGAACCTGACGCTATGGCGCCTCTACTGCGCATGTGGGACACTTTCAGGCCGTTTGCGCTGCAGAACAGATGCAGGTCCAGTTACTGGCAGTGTGAACGACCTGGAGAAAACATCGGATTTGAGTCACTTCAGGCAGCAGTGTGAACTCAGCCAAAGAGAAAACTATGAAAACAAAAGACTTTGGACTCGCTAACAGTCGGAGCTAAGCTACACGTTCCCTATGGGAGACGGGCTGTGATTGGTCAGACGGCGGTGGGCGGGGCTTAAGAAGAAACGGTATTTTGTTTCCGCTAACCGGTCGATGTATCTGCAGACATGAATACTTTTAAGGAAGGTTTTCAACTTGGTGAGGGAAAAATCAACATTTACTAAATAACTCCAAAAATTAAAAACTCCTGGACGGAAATGGAAACATCAGAAGTTCCAGTTATGTGGAATTAGAAATTGATTTGGAATCAAAGGTGAGCGAGTAAAAGGTTCCCATAGATAAAAGTTCTTGAGCCACGCTAGTAAAACTGAAGGCCTAGTCAAATCCCTCAGAAACACTGAGAAGCACGAGCCACAAAGACACAAACGTCCAGCCTTCAAAGAGCTGAAAGTACAATGACCTGTCAAAATAAAAGCACTCGAACAGAACCATACAAACCAAGGGAGGCACTGAGAGTCATGGTACTATCACAATAAAAGCACGTAGGTTGTGAATCAGCTTTCAATATTTCCAACGGAAGAACTTTTAAAGTTTATTTCTTTATGCATCCAGGAAGTTCTAGTCCAAACAGGAAGTTCTCCTGGTCCAAACAGGAAGTTCTCCTGGTCCAAACAGGAAGTTCTCCTGGTCCAAACAGGAAGTTCTCCTGGTTCAAACAGGAAGTTCTTCTGGTCCGAACAGGAAGTTCTCCCGGTCCAAACAGGAAGTTCTCCTGGTCCAAACAGGAAGTTGTCCCGGTCCAAACAGGAAGTTGTCCTGGTCCAACCTGGCTCCTGACATGCACACTGAGCTTCAGCGACCTCTGCATGTTTACAGACTGAACTAAAAGCTGTTTCCTGACTGACTGCCTGGTGCTCATATATGCAACTTTGTATTTTTGTCAAACCTAATTTATTAGAAAGCAAACTGTTGTAAAGGTGTTTTTTCTGAGACTTTTGTACCTGATTTTCTTATTTAAGTGAAATTGTGACTAAATCTTTTTACCCTGATGTGCTTTGAGGTCATTTATCCAGAGAAACCTTCACTTCCTCCTGTTTGTTTCGATTTCAAACTGCTGCCAAGAACACGACCCAATCTGCCGGGCAGATGACTTGGCCCTGCGGAGCAGCAGGATGACGTTCTGTAGGAGATGTTTACTGAGACGTTCCTGAAGCGTTGATGTCCTGACTGGACCTCTGGAGCTGAGGCTGGTTCCTCCATCAGCTCCTCAACTTAATGCATCAGCTGGAAGATCCTCTGGGCTTCAGGCCTTTTCACTGAACCACTATAAGAGTCAAACAGCCACTGAATTCAATATAAAGTCAGAGGAAGGAGCTGATTGCAGCTGATTATATCCACTCACATCTTTAACTGTAGGCCCAGTAATTAAAGGGACAGTTCACCGTTTGAAGTGAAGTTTATTGGCAGTAATCAGACAAAAAGGTTTTAATGAGGTCAGAGATTTTTAGTTTTTCTAGTTTTTACAATTTTTTGGACATTCTACATATTTGAATTAAGTTCATTTATTACGGTAGCAACATTTCACAGGCACTTTAAAAAAACTATACTTAAATTAATCCCAGTTATCAATCCATGCATCAAGTTCAAGTTATTATTCAAATTAGTTTGAAATGTTTGTATCTATGGAAACCCAGCAGAAGTGAGTCGTTACGCAGCGTCACTCCTCCTGACCAGCAGGGGGCGACAGTGGGAAGGAAAAACGTCCCTAAAACAGGAAAAAACCTCCAGCAGAACCAGGTTCAGAACCAGAACCAGGTTCAGAACCAGAACCAGGTTCAGAACCAGAACCAGGTTCAGAACCAGAACCAGGTTCAGAACCAGGTTCAGAACCAGGTTCAGAACCAGAAACAGGTTCAGAACCAGCATCATGTCAGACCAGATTTGTGCTTTAGGCAAAAATAATGCAGAACTGAAGAAATGTTTATGAAAATGTCCAAATGTGCAGAGAAACATAAAGATTGAAGCCTAAATGTGATATTTAGAGAGTTTATCTAAGAAAAGGTAGATTCTGGGGCTGGTTGCAGCTCAGCTGATGCTTTAGGAGCCACCAGGATGAGAAGCTAACATCTATTAGCATTTATTACCAAACACAGTGACACTGATAGCCGCCATGCTTCCTCCTCCGAGCTGCAGTTTGTCCACTAACAGGAAATATTTTAGCTGGTCAGGAGGTGAAATGAAGACTGGAAGTTCTGATGCGTCAGCGTTTAGTTCATCTCTGACCTCTGAGTTGACCTGTAAACAGGCTGCAGTAAACAGCTGTGGCCAGGAATCACACACACACACACACACACACACACACACACACACACACACACACACACACACACACACCGGATCACACAGTGCAGCAGCTCCGTCCTGCTCCATGCAGGCATCGATCCGAGTCCGTTTAGTTTACAGCTGATGCTGGTCGGCAGCGTGTTGCTTTGATTTAACGCTGAGGTCAAGCTGGGGTCACCGGCGTCTATCTGGAAAATCGATCTGAGTCCTGGACATGGACTTCAATATTTTTAAGATTACAGTGTCACACTGGTTCATATTTCTGTTTATAGTTTTTAATTTAAGCTTTAAATTAATTTCAGAAGAAATAAAATCAAGATTATATAGAACTGAATAGTTTTCACATGACACAAACTTTGTAGCTGGCAGCCATCTTGGTAGCTATGGATACGGTCACTGTGGCCTCCATGTTGGTTCCTCAAACACTGAGCATGATCTCTGACCTCTACTGTCTGCTAGCTAACAGGGACCTGCTAGCTGCTAGCTAACAGGGACCTGCTAGCTGCTAGCTAACAGGGACCTGCTAGCTGCTAGGTAACAGGGACCTGCTAGCTGCTAGTTAACAGGGACCTGCTAGCTGCTAGCTAACAGGGACGTGCTAGCTGCTAGCTAACAGGGACGTGCTAGCTGCTAGCTAACAGGGACATGCTAGCTGCTAGCTAGCAGGGACATGCTAGCTGCTAGCTAACAGGACGTGTTTGTTACTCCATGTTCTCTCTGCCAGCAGCAGAACCTGGTTTCTGACACCAAGAGTTCGTTGGTCCTCTAGAAATCGGTTTAAACTGAGACTGTTGGACTCCAGGCTGTGTTACCCAGCAGTGAACTTTGTCACAGCAGGAGGTCAGAGCAGCTGGTCCACAGCGTCTGACTCGTTTCCATCCTCTGTCTCTAACAGGTCCATCCCCACAGCAGACAGGTTCCTTCCATCGGTCCACCAACATGGCGCCCATCACTTCCTGTTCAGATATGAGGAAAATATTATCTGAAAAAACTAAATAGGGAGTAAATTATAAATATTATAAATGCATCATAACACAAATCCACAATTTCAGATGTTAATTTGTGAGAAATGTTGAAAGTCATTAATCATTATAGATGTTTTACAGTTTATCTGTCACCAAATGTCCTCTATTCATTTTCAAATGACCAAATCTTTGTTTTCTGTTCCAAAGAATGAAACACCATGAAGAGCATGTTTCTGTTTTCAGTGATAATCCAGCAGCAGTCGCTCTGAGCGCGCTCAGTCCCCCCCCCTCTGGACCCACCTCATTCCTGAAGGGACTCCAGCAACCGGTCCCAGTTCTGATCCAGTCGATCCCTCGCTGGGCTTCCACTCAGCTCTGGGGTCACAGTTCAAAGTTCATTCACTTCCAGGGTCACTTCTGGTCGTTTCCCAGAATCCTCTGCTCCAACAGTGGCTATGATAGCAGCCTGGAGACGAGCTGTGAATAAACTGCTGCTGTCCTCTGGGTCTCCTGGTGGTCAGTGGATGGAGTGGCCATCTGTTGACCTTTGACCTGAAGGTCTGAAGGAACGAGGAAGTGAAGGAGTCAGACAGACTGGATGCTTCATCACTCAGCCTGAAACGTCTGTGAAGATGTTTCTGAAGCCAAACGGCGTAAAGCTGGTTTACTTCAGGGTCTGTAGGAAACTGGACGCTTTTTAAACGAGCCGTTTCTGAACCTGAGACAGAAGAGACCCGGTTAGGAAGACGAGCCGCCAACTCGCTAACAAGAACAGGGAATCAGACCTTAGACATTAAAATGACTCCTTCAGGTGCCTCATTTATCTCTGTAATGTCCTGAAACCAGACCAACATCCGTCTGCAGCCAATCAGGACGGATTTGCAGCTACGTTTCCTCTGTAACCAGCAGATCAAGGCTGCAGCAGGACAACGTGCCAAACCTGATCACTAATCCCAGGATGAATGTCCAGGATCTCAGTGATTCACCTGCATGGCCCCCCTGGTGATGACAGGTTAATAAATAAAACAGAGAATCGATTCAGACACATGTTCTCCAGATCCAGCTGGGTGAAGTTTCTGCTCTGCTTTTGATCCAAGGATTTTTCTTTGTTTGCTGTGAAAAAAATGATTCAGGAAAGGAAAAAAAACCTTGGCAAAAACAGATTTTATTATTAATGATAACTTCTTAAGTTGATGAAGTTTAATAAATATACAGAGGGGATCATTTAATCAGGGTGACCCTAAATTAGGCATCTGCAGATGACCTTTGACCCCTAAAGTGAACTTTAGGTTTGTGAAATGAGTAACTAACTGCACAGTTCTGATAATAGAAAGTCCAGATTTTTCTCTCTGGTCATGAAACATTAAAGGTTTCAGGTTTTTGCCTCATTACAAGACAAACTGACAGGTCAAATTTGTAACATTGACTTAAGATTAGGAGCCGAATAAAATCATTTCTAGGGACACAAACGGCCCCAGAGCCCCAGGTTGGACCCCCTGGGTGTAGATGATCTGGTTCTGGAGGCTGCAGCTAACAGCTAACAGCTAACAGCTAACAGCTGAACGGTGAGTCTGGAACTGTTTGGTTTGAGTCACATTAAGGTTCATAATCTCAACGATGTTCAGAAAAACGAAGTGTTATTATTTGGTGACTGTTTTCACAGGAAGTGGCGGCGTCACCATGGAGACCAGCAAAATACTTCAAGGAGGTGAATTTTATCTAAATGATTAGAACCTGTGACATTTATAACTGAATAACTCAGATTTGTGAAACAGTTTCCAAACGGCTCCCATCAGACCTTATTCCTCCGTCCCTCTTGGTCTGAGTCTCTCTGGACTCTGAGTCTCTCTGGACTCTGAGTCTCTCTGGACTCTGAGTCTCTCTGGACTCTGAGTCTCTCTGGACTGAGTCTCTCTGGTCTGAGTCTCTCTGGACTCAACGTCTCTCTGGACTCTTGAGTCTCTCTAGACTCTGAGTCTCTCTGGACTCTGAGTCTCTCTGGACTGAGTCTCTCTGGTCTGAGTCTCTCTGGACTCAACGTCTCTCTGGACTCTGAGTCTCTCTGGACTCTGAGTCTCTCTAGACTCAAAGTCTCTCTGGACTCTGAGTGTCTCTGGACTCTGAGTCTCTCTGGACTCTGAGTCTCTCTGGACTCAACGTCTCTCTGGACTCTTGAGTCTCTCTAGACTCTGAGTCTCTCTAGACTCAACGTCTCTCTGGACTCTGAGTCTCTCTGGACTCTGAGTCTCTCTAGACTCAACGTCTCTCTGGACTCTGAGTCTCTCTGGACTCAAAGTCTCTCTGGACTCAGAGTCTCTCTGGACTCTGAGTCTCTCTAGACTCTGAGTCTCTCTAGACTCAACGTCTCTCTGGACTCTGAGTGTCTCTGGACTCTTGAGTCTCTCTGGACTCAACGTCTCTCTGGACTCTGAGTCTCTCTGGACTCAAAGTCTCTCTGGACTCAGAGTCTCTCTGGACTCAACGTCTCTCTGGACTCAGAGTCTCTCTGGACTCAACGTCTCTCTGGACTCCGAGTCTCTCTAGACTCTGAGTCTCTCTGGACTCTGAGTCTCTCTGGACTCAACGTCTCTCTGGACTCTGAGTCTCTCTGGACTCAACGTCTCTCTGGACTCTGAGTCTCTCTGGACTCAACGTCTCTCTGGACTCCGAGTCTCTCTTTTGTTTTCCCACGTCCACAGATGAGACTCGGACGTCTGCAGGGAGCCCAGAACATGTCTGACATGTAAACTGTGTTCATCTGCTCAAGGATTTACATAATGACTTGGATCAGTAACCAGTTAAATAATCTTCCTCATAAAGTTATCAGTTCTTTATGCTGGTTTTCTGTTCTGCTGAACTGGTGAGGATGGAGTCAGCAGAGAAACGCCAGTCGCTCTGAACACTGATGAGAAAATTGACTGAAACGTGACAAAAGTGGAAACTTTTAAGGATATTTGTAACATTATCATGTTTCTAACCATGTCAGGCCTAAACAGTGAGTTTTATGTCCAGATGAATTGAAATAACTCCAGTCTGACACCTTCAATGAGACACATGAGTCCAACGTTTCATGCCTGGTGACCATGTTCTCATCTCATGGTTTGTAATTCACCATGTTTTCTTCTAACAGCTCATGAGAAAACAGAGGCCCAACGTTTAGCATCACCATTATCTGTCAGTCTGTTACAGGATGGAGGATTTTCATTCTGCATCCATTGATATGAAACTTATTCCCTGAGCCCAGAGAACCAGTGTTTTACAAATATCTTTAAAAGTTTCCTCTTCTGCCGTATTTCAGTCCATTTCCTCATCAATAAGTGAGTTCAGAGCGACAGGTCAGGCGTTTTCGGTTCCTTTAGAGTCGGACGCACATAATTCCTGCCTTAGAAGCAGAGAGGAGAACAAAATCAGATTTTCCTGCCGGGCCTGAGAGTCTCTCTGTTTAATAACCCAGCGCTTCCTCAGAGGTCAAAGGTTAATGGTCGATAAGAAGCAAGTCGCACTCAGGAGGAAACAGCTGCGGATGTTCAGGCATTAGATTCAGAAACCAAACCCTCCAAACCCCGAAGAGACAGAAAGACGAAGGGAGACGAGTCCAAACTGGTTTCCTGTCCCTGAGCGTCTCACAACGTGTCCATCAGAGACGGAGACACTCGGCGCAGCAGGATGGGCTGCGCAGCGCGGCGCTGCTCAACCCTTCAGCTCGGCTGTGATGCATCGTCAGGATAATAGAGAGAATTGATGCGGCGCCTGAAGAGCCGCCAGATTGATAGGCAGCGAAAGGAGCAGCTAATATGATACTGATGGAGCTGCAGGTCCTGGATGTTTAGCAGCTGAGTTTGGTTTTGAGTCAGGATGTGTGGAGACCAGAGTTACTTCATCTTTCATTACATAAATGCATATTTTCCCAGTTTTCATCCTCTGGGTTTGCAGCAGCGACTGTCAGGAAATCAATGACTCAGCAGGATCTTAATATTATGACTAGTTCAGATATGAATGGACTCAACACGGTTTAGACACATCAACCAGAACCTGCAGTTATTCTTAGGATCGTTTAAACGTCGTGCTGAGTAACTGCTGTCCATGACCCGAGTCCAGTGCATCAATGTTTCCTCTGTGTTTTCAAGTGTCGCATTAAAAAAGGTGGAAAAATGCTAAATAACTTGTTCAATTTTACAAAAAAAAAGGTTTTTCACTTGATTTGGATTTTGGCTTTTGAGGAAAACGATGAATGAAACGTGGAAGCAGGTCAGCAAACCGTTAGCTGGTTCTGATGTAGTGAGCCTCCCATCCACCGGTGGCGCTGCGCCTTTCCACAGGAACCACACTTTGAAAAATGTCCATGTTCAAACCTGGAGGGGAAGAAGAACCGACTGGTTCATGTTCCTGTTTATCAGGTCAAACCTCCGTCCAGCTCAGGAACCATTTAGTGTCTGAATCTGATCAAAATAAACCATCAAAACATTCAGGACCTGCAGGTCGGGAACAGTGGCCTAGTCAAAGTTCACATCTAATCCAGTCCAGACTTAAAAACTAATGTCATCCGTCTAATCTGATGGCAGGTCAGAACCAGGTCAGAACCGGGTCGGAACCGGGTCAGAACCGGGTCGGAACCGGGTCGGAACCGGGTCAGAACCGGGTCGGAACCGGGTCGGAACCGGGTCGGAACCGGGTCAGAACCGGGTCGGAACCGGGTCAGAACCGGGTCAGAACCGGGTCAGAACCTGGTCAGAACCGGGTCAGAACCGGGTCGGAACCGGGTTGGAACCGGGTCGGAACCGGGTCGGAACCGGGTCAGAACCGGGTCAGAACCTGGTCAGAACCGGGTCAGAACCGGGTCGGAACCGGGTTGCCCACCCAGGAAGGAAAACTTCCCGACTCCATTTGATCTGAATGTTTTTTGTTCCTGAAGAATAAAAACATAGTTAATGTGTTAAATATGAATGTATTAATAATGAATCAGCTGAACGCAGTAAAACAAGATAAACCTTTAAATTCCTGCTGGCTCATCAGACTAAACTCCCATGGAGTTTGTTTAGGCTGGTTCAAATATTTTATTTTCATTAAATAACAGATTTATGACCAACGGGGCGTTTGGTGGTTTCTGTTCTGGTCATAAATGTGACTGTGATCCAGGCTGAAGGAGACAGTCAGTCGCTTTACTGAGTTAATAAAAGGCTCATCCAGGAGGTTTGTGAAGCTTCTCCTCATTTTTAATCAACAACAGATTTTTAAAGGAAGTTTGCAGCTAATCTCCTTGGAAAATTCATAAAGTTTCAAAATAAAACCAGTTGGATGTCAGTTTGAGATACATGAAGGAATCTGTCCAGAGATCTGATGTGGAGCTGCTTCAAAATGTTGTGATATTACAAAATAGAAGAAAAAAGATGAGAAAAGACAGGCAGACATTATAAAAACTGAAAGAACTTAAACTATCTTTCTGTCTATATAATGCAGACGATGACATCAGACTGAGCCAGCAGGAGTTTGATGTTTATCTTTTTCATTTAGGAACATTTGAAATAAACTAACAATTATGAATTAGAATGAAAAATGGAGGATCTGATGGTTTTGATCTTGAAATCACAATAAAACTGGAGAAACAGATTAAAGGTGATTTCCTCCTTCAGTCAGTCGACCCGGTTCTACTGGACCCAGAACATCTGCTCCTCCTCCAGCTGCTGAGTCAGACCAGCTGTTCCCCTCCTGGCCTGTAGGGGCGCTGCACCAACAACCAGCCTGTTCCCCTCCTGGCCTGTGGCAGCGCTGCACCAACAACCACTGAAGGAAACGACACCAAAACCTCTGAGAGCAACTTCCTGCTTCACCATGGAAACAAGATGGAGGATTTTAGCGGTTGGAGGATTTAGGCTAAAGACCAGGAGCCATTTCTGCTGCTAGCACTAGGCTAGCATGTTAGCTTTGGTTGGATTTACCCAGAATGCCCTGCTCTGTAGTCCACTTCCTGCTGTTGGAGCGTCTCTGGTCCGCTTGGCGTTCAAACCGAACCAGAGTTCACTTGAACCGAACCCAGACTGAGGTCTGGAGGACCAGAGGTCAGAGGTCAGAGGTCGATTAGCGTTCACATCTCACCAACCGAACTGGACTTTATAGCCAAACGGGCCTGAAGAGAAGTGAAGAACACAGTTGGATGTGAGGAACTAAAGGCCTGATCTGGTCTCTGATGGTCTCTGCAGCTCTGGGGTCTCAGGATGTTGATGTCTCCTCACCGTTTTCCAGTTTAACCCCTTCCTGGCTGCTGTTGCCGCCACCAGGCGTCAGACGCAGCCGGTCCGGTTCCCACAGGCTCTGCGTTCCTGTGCAGAACCGCAGCGCTGAGCCCAGATCCCCTCCCTGCCTGCTGGTCTGGCTGCTGAGGCCCAGCTAATGTGCTGCAGTACATGATGGCCCCGACTAGGATGGGGCCATAATTCGTTCCATTCCTTTTTATTAAACTCGTAGCCACACTATTATTAGTGCCTGGTGAGAGGAGCTGCTCTGGAGCAGCATGATGTCTTCCATATGTGATGTTCCTACCCAGCACCGCATCTCAGGACTCAAACAGACACATGAAGCAAAACCTTTTCCCTCTAATTGTAGCGTTTGGCTTGAGCAGAACCTAAACGACATCCAACTGGATTTGGGATCAGAGCCGCAGGGTTTGCCTTCACACGCGTCTCATGCATGGCAGCCTGGTGACCATGTGGCGCGAGGAGAAACATCCAGTCTGAAGAACAATCGGCTCATCTGAGAAAAACTACAGGATTCTCTAGAAGTGAATGGAACCAAGTAAGCTAGCTAACACAGCTAATATTAGCTCAAAACTGTTTCCTCAGCATAAAAAGTTTAGATTTTTTAAACTTTGGTAAGGCCTACATAGATATATTATCATAAAAAATACTACTGTTGAAGCAGAATCACTTCTTCTCTAGTAAATAAATACCTTTACACAGATTAGGTCCAGTTGGAATAAAGTAAAGGTTCCATTAGCTTAGCTATCTTAAGCTAACCTAGCTAACAGTTCATAAAGCTGAAATGTGTCTGCCAATTAGCTGCTGGATATTCATTAATCAGATTTGATGGCTAGGATTATGTAAGTAGCTCAACTGTTGACCTGCTGTGGAGGCGCAGGGGTTCAGCACAACCCACATATGGAGGCCTCAGTCCTGGTCGCAGGTTCAATTCCTGACCTGGCTGCATGTCTTTCCCTTCTTTCATGTCCCACTTTCCTGTCAATTAACTATTAAATAAAGGCCACTAGAGCCAATAAAACCTTAAAAAAACTGTTGACCTGTGACCTCTATCAGTTACTGGTTCTGGTATGCTAGTTTAGCAAGTTAACCTAATTATCACATCAATATTTGCTTAAAATATAAAGAAAACAAAAAGAACACAGTAAATTTTTCAGAGTAAAAATTTGAGGACTATGTGATTTAATTTTAGTTGTTAAAAAAAGAGAACATCCTCAACTAGCTTAGCCATAATTTAATCTAGCTAACATCTGGATATTCGATGCAAAAGACATAAACTGTAAAAGTGCTTTTGTATTAAATTGCTTTAGCTCTATGTAGATACGTTTAGGTACTTTTACAAAGATTACGTCCAATCAGCCCAAAGTTACAGGTTTTGTGTTAGTAGATGAGGTAGCTAGCTGAGCTAGCGCTCAAAATCTGTTTTAATAATAAACATCCCAGGATGTGTTGTTCCAAAATGTCTGGGTAAAGTTGTTTAACGCAGATGAAACAAGACGTTGTGCCTCTACACAGAAAGATAAAATCATGGTGTTGATCTTTCCTTTCCAGAGCAATAAATCAATAAGTTAGCATGACGTACCAATACAGGGGAAAGACTTGTGCTGCTGGTTGGACTCTTACAGTCAGTATGGAAATGATCAGAAATACTGCAACCAATCTTCTTTATTATTACTGCAGTGTGTATGGAGGTGAGTTTCACGCCCCTCCATTGGTGTTTCACGTCCCTCTGCGAGGCCCTGACCCCACCTTTTGGAACCACTGAATTAAAATAAACTGAAATAATTTAAAGACTTGGATGTTTGAATCAGAGAAACGTCCTCCAGTCTCAGGCCTAACAGAGTGTTACATTGTGTGGTGAAGCTCAGACGTTCTGGATCATCAGATTGTTTGTCTGCATCCAGAGCTGCAGCGACGCTGACGGTGTTTTCAGCAGGTCATCAGATCCAGATGCTGTAAAACCAGCAGCGCCGCCGACCCCAACATGGCCGCCACAAATCTCCTTCATATGTCCGGATTTACGGCGACGCTCAGGGAAATACAACGATTCACTGTTCAGAGGAACAAGTGTGACAAAAATATGAATGTTTCCTTCAGCAATAACTGAAGAAACGTGTTTCTGAGCTCAGCCTGTTTTAAATGATGAGAGGTTCCTGAGGTCAAAGGTGAAGATGATGTCAGAGGAGAACCAGGAGAGTTTATGAGACTAAATATTTAGTTAGAAGCCTCTTTATATATATTAGAATTAAAATGGCAGAAACTATTGGAATAATGTTTCAAATAAAAGATTTAATAAATGCAGAAGGTTTGCATATTACATTCTCCTCTCTGGTTTTTCACTATTTGTCACATTCCTCACAAATCTGGAGAAAAGCAAATAAAACAACTGATATAATACTTTTTATTTAAAGTGATGCTTTAATTTTACTTTAATGTTACACTGGAAATGATGTATAAAACACTGAACAAAAGTTTCCTTCTGGGATTCAGAAATTATTACAGCTAAGAGGAAATATAATAATCCACAAAGTTTGTTAATAAAAAAGTTTGTTAATGGAAAAATTACTCCACATGTCAGTCAATCTGTTATGAACTTAATATCTGAAATAGAAAAGGTGTCTGGATTCAAATGTCTCTAATCTGGAAATAAACTGTAACTGTCCTGATTGGGATTAGCAGACAGTCTCTGTTCACATTCAATACAGAGGAAATGTCTGTGTAAACACTGGAAAATGTCAGAATATTTGCTCTTTATGTCCTAAAGTGTCATATTTCTTGCCTGCCAAGATGCTGAAGAGCTGAAGTCACCAAACCAGGCAGTTAAATCCTCCAGCAGCAGGTCAGGAACCAGCAGCAGGTCAGGAACCAGCAGCAGGTCAGGAACCAGCAGCAGGTCAGAAACCAGCAGCAGGTCAGGAACCAGCAGCAGGTCAG